>JZKD02S1673144.1:1074129-1087891 GCA_000966675.3 Picea glauca | reverse complement strand
CTTCATGATTTTACCCATGGCAATTTCTTACTATCATCAAATTCCAATGATATAGAAACTCAAGGAGGACTACAATATTAATATCAATAGAAATTAAATATTTGTGTGGTTTATGAAAAAAACGTGATAGGTTGGTGTGTAATAAATTGAAGGTTTAATATATGTGTACTTGTCTAAGGACGTGTTCAAAGAAATTATTGGAGATAAATTTTTTGCATGGGGATATTATCAAAATACCAAAAGAGTCGTGTCGAGACACATGTTGATGTGTGGGTTATGCCCGAACTCAACATCTTGGTGTGTAATAAGTTGAAAATTCAGAGATAGGTGTAGCAGAGTTGTTGTTGCAAGTGGCATGATTGTGTCATGAACACCCTATTAATTGCTGAAATGACAAGCTATCATTTTGAATATAACTAGTCACTGATAAGCCCCTTTCATTCTATTTTGATATTTTCTATTAGGCTGATTCATAATCCATGTCTTCCTTGTGGGAAAGCTAGTTATTTTCTTATTGTGTCTATGGAAAGATATCATCTCATATATGATATTCAATCACACAACTTGAAATTTTTGCATATTGATCGCTTTCCTTATAAATCCTATTATGACAAAATATTTGCACATCTTTGGGAACTTTTTTCATTCAGTTCATGAAATTTATTTGTTTAATAGAGGATAGATTCAAACTTAAATTCTTGTATATGAATTCATACCAATTAGTTAAGCATAATAACTAGTTTTATTAGCTTATTGAATATGATGAATGTTTGGGCGTTACAATGATTTTCATATATTTAAATCAGTTTTCCTAGAAATAAAGTATGTGTGTGAGAGGAATCGATGCCTAATTTGTTATATGTTTATAATTCCTTGAGTTCCTTTAGTAGAATATTATTTTTGAGCCATCAGGGATTGATGATTTTGTCGGGGCATTAAAATTCAAGTCGGTCGATTCTTTACTGGATGTTGTGCACGTTAAAGATTCTACAAGCATTGAGGAGGCGTCCTTATTTTGTTTCCCAAGAAGAGGTTATGTTTCTACAACTGTTGTAACCACTTCAAGTCCTTTATATTCAATATAATCCAACCAACCCTTGGAAACAACTACCCTATACTTCAATTTCAACAATCAAACATATTAATATTGGTACTCAATGCCTCAAGTTCCCTATGACCTTCGTTGCTTTAAGTTGTAAAATGATGTTTGAACACCCAACTGTATTTTTGAACTTGTACAAAGACTTGTTAGCTAGTCTTTAGTCGGAAAAGATGTACATTTCGATTGCCATGTATGTATGCATATGCTTGTTGAGTAAGCCTCACCCATGCAAGGCTTACATTTTGCATATTCCTTTCATTCTCTACAAAATTATTTTGTTATTAAATACAACTCAAGCACCCTGAGTTCAAACTTCCGCTACTAACACAATTTCTATTTTTTTTTTTAGTTTTCAGGGAAAGCCATACACCAGATATTATCTTCTGATCTCGTGATCACATGAATGATAATGAAGAAGGAGACCGCCAAAGTCAATACCTTGAATTGACCATTAATTGCTAACTTACGAAACTTAAAGAATTGCATATATGAAACTCAGAGGCTGGCATGAGAATAAAAGTAGTAGCATCAATACACTTTCATAAGAAGTCAAATACGAAGAATGATTTTATTAAAAATATTTAGAAGACTCGTCGAAAATGGAAACAAAGGCTAAAAAGAAGATGACGATAAGTAGTATCTCATTGTAAATGTAAATATAGCATGATCATAGAAATAATAATTTTCCAAAATAACAAAATTATTATTATTTTATTATTTCCTTGAAGGAAAGTATTAATATGAACAAAATACATGACCTAATATTAATGGGAGATTTAATTATTATAAAAAATAATTGGATGAAAATAACTATTAAAATAATTAACATTGAAAAAAATTATTATATTATATTAAATTTTTTAATTATTATAAAAAAGAATTTGATGAAAAGAAATATTAAAATAATTAGCAATGTTAGTGTTTTAGTGAATGTTACTATTAGTTGAAATAATAGTAATAATAATATTTTGGGTTGTATTTTACTAATTGGGATGGCAATTGGGAGGGGTGTTCTCATCTAATTTATTTAAATTTGAGTGGATATAAAATGAAATAATAATAATAATAATAATATTTTGGGTTGTAGTTTACTAATTGGGATGCGGTGTGGTCATCTAATTTATTCAAATTTAAGTGGATATAAAATCCCCAGAAAAGATATTGATATCCCAAAATTTAATTTATCTTTTCCCATTAGAAAGCTTGATATTAAAAGCTTTGCGAAATAGAAAACTTGTTTTAGAGTTTAAGTCCATTTTAATATCAAGATTTAATTGAGGGTGAATAATTTTAATTCATTTATCTTATTATAAATCTTTTATTTATTAAAAAAGAGGGATTTGCAATCATAGGAATTTTCTAGAGTGTAATTCTTTGTAAATGAGAATATAATTATTTTTGTAAGAAAATTTGTTCATGAAGATTGATTTATGGTTTGATGAATGATTTATTCAATGTTAGGAATGCTAAATGAGACAATATAGAATAAGAAATGTTAATGAACTCTAATTTTTTTTGTTAATGAGTAATAATATAATGAAATCCTAAGTGGTACCATAACGACCTATGTTGTGAACAAAGAACTTGATTTTAAACGATAACGGAAATTTTGTGTTGATATTTATGTGAATTGCTAATGGTTGATGCGATATTAACCCAACTTGTGCTTGGTTATGCATTGATTTGTTATGCCAATTTGATTTTATTACTAATTAATAATGGCAACGAGTGCAAGTGAAGAAAATAATTACTCTCTACCATCACCTTGCATGAAGATGACGTTGTGGTTAGATTAAAATTGCAAGAAGAAATGCATTCTTGGTGTGACGTTTACAATGTTCAATTAAAGGGAAATTTAGCTTACTTAAAGGAAACCAATTTATAAGTCGAATAATAAATGATAAGAATGGTCATCCCACAACTAAACTTCTTTCATAGTAAGATGAAGGAACTTGATGAGTGCCAATAATGTGACCAAAAAGGGATAGATGTTGATACTGAGTGGGGGGTGAATCAGTATCAAGTACAATTTGAAACCTTTTTCAACTTATACTTAAACCATTCAACTATATCCAATGAGCAATGAAAAATAGTATAAGAGTTACACCAATACACCACAATACACTATGCACAATATATGAGAAATAATCAATAGTTGTTGTTCAAGGGAAGTAATGACTTCCAAAGGTAGCTACAGATTCCAAATGTAAAGGGAGGGATAAACCTCCAAGAGGAAGATACAATCCTCCAATATCAAGAGAGATTTAAACTCTCCATCCTTGCCCCTTCCTTCCACCCAAGAATATATGAGAGATAATAAAACTTTACATTAAATCATCACCATCAACCAATCATCACATAGAACCTGATAATGCTTCTTGAGACTTCTTCATTTTTTGCAATTATTCAATTCTTGGAGTACTTTGATCCTGTAGATAATATTACTCAATGTATTCTTTGAAACTCCTCCAATTTTCACTCCTTGAATCCTTCCCAAAAAGAGGTTATAGAAAGAATGGTAGCCTTTATTCAATTCTGGTCTATTTAGGAGAGTGAACTTGCACAGAATGCCCTGCGCTCAATAATTAACATCTGATTCTGAAAATTGCACACAAGAAACTACATTCCGTAGTATTTTCAATGAAATTTGTTCCACTTCATTTGGATTATCGATGAAGAAGTTATCATTGTTTTACCCGGAACACATGTTTATTGATTAGCTTCAGGATTGGTCACAAACCCTATCTTCTAGAGAGTGTATCTCCATAATTATAGTGAATCAAGAGCTGAAATTTTTACCAGAGGTACCTTGATATGTCTTCTCAATACCATAGCGATTTCACCATCTGAATCGTTCTAGATTTTTTTTTATAGAAAAAATGGTAAGATGACCTAAAAATAACATACCTTAGAACACATCACCAAAAGATTTCATCCTCCCTTGAAATCCGGCCTTCTTTTCTTCTTATTTCCTCTGAAATTAAACTTGTATCAAATGAATGTATAATGATGTTTATTTATAACATTTATTTCACTTCCTTTTAAAATTAGGGCTGACCTGACACTTTCTTATTTTGCAATTCTTTTCTTTAATTATCTTCAGGGCCTATATGTACTTCCTTCTTCAATTCACTTTTTCATATTCAAAAATTAATTTCTCCTCAACCACAAGGATCCACGTGATGTGCCACATACCACCGAAAACAACATGATGTATACTCTCCATCCATGGGTGTTGTATCTGCATGTGCATTTTCCTTCATGTCCAAATACCTTCATCAATCTTGCGGTCCAAAACCCATGACTAGGGTTGACATCAATGACAACAACCAATATTCCAACAACAGAAGCCAAAATTGGTTGGTATCATATATGTATAAAGAATATAAAGTTGGGACATATGAAGAGCAATTGCGAGGGAAGAAAGCCTTAAACACAAGTAGTGATAGAATGTAGAATGGACCTTGGTAGGAAACTTGCTCTTGGTTAATGATGCTAACTAGGTAGACATGTAGGTAGACATGGTACTTGTACATGTAGGCATGCTTGTAATAGTGAATTGTTGATAGAAAGCATGATTTTTTGTTTTTTTTCGACTATGATGAAAAGGATCCTATACTAAATATGTAACTTGATCGAAATATATTTTTTACTGCTTAAGAGTAATGGGAGATTGAGGACAATGATCAAGCTATGAAGTGACGACATTGCATGAAAATCATTTAGTGACATCATTGAGTGACATCATTGTGTCACTCAAGTTAGAGTGATAGTAAAGTCAATGATGATTGGTTCTAACTATTTAGATATTACAGGGGGAATTATATGCTTGGCTTAGTGAAATTATAATTGAATTTAATATAAGGTTCACTTAACTAAAGAACTAAAAATGAGATAAGATTCTAATTCGCGGTCAAAACTAGTATATTATACTTTATTATAAAACTTAGGAAGAATAAATCTATAAGAGAAGTGTGTCTTTCTTTAATTTAATTACGAGTGGTAATAAAATAGAGTTAGGATAAAGTAAGGTGCTTACTAAATAGTGGTAGTCTTAGTCAATATATTAAAAGGTGCAACATGTTTTTAACCAAGTGAAGGTCAAATGGGACTAGTATAGCACATGATTTTCTATCAGGGAAAACACTTAGTAGTTGTGCCATGGAAATTTTTCTTATTTTGTGAATGACCATAACCCTACACATGGTATAAGAAAATAAAAACATCCTATTATATTATAATTTGGTTGAATATTGATATATTTTTAGATAAACTAAATCATTATTGAGATGTTCAACTTAATCTTTTGATATAAAGAAAGGAATACAAAACTCTTAAATTTATAATTCTTTATAAAAATTTGTTTTATAGTATATATGGTATTTAATTGAAATTTATCATTAAGTTGGAATAGTAGTATCATAAAAGAATTGGTTAATAAATTATGACTCTTACAAATAATAAGATGGGAAATCAAATTTATATTGAAGGGTCTCCCCCTTATTGCTGACGTAGTAGTAAATTTGTGATGACCTTATGATAGTATGATCAAAGTAGTGACCAAGTAATGATTATTCAAAGACTTAACCCAAGGGAGATGAAAAGACCATGCATTACGATTATGTTGCATTTTGACCATAACTTCGGGACGAAGTTTTCAGAAGAGTGGGTGTATGTAATGACCCATTTAAACCTAAGTAGCATAATGACATTATGACCAAATTGTATTTCATTTGATTATTATATGTAGAAGACTCTTAAACATTATCACTTTAGTCTATGGATATGTGGACCCACATACCATGAATAATTACTGTTATATGTTCATGATATTGATAGTTATGTGATGTAATTTGAGTACCTGGATACCAGTTCAAAACTATATTGTAAATGTCGATACAAATATAGATTCTCACAAAATTGTTATATATTTGCATGGATATGAGCACTAGTGAGCTAACCTATAGGTTGATGAACTATGTACGATCTAAATGACTATACTTTTTAGGTAACTTGGATGTTGCAAACATCGGTAATATATTGTATACTATCAGTTTTGCTTATGATTTCAAATATTGTTATGATCTGTGGTAAGTGTGGTTTTGACAGGATGCACAACTTGCCCAAAGTGATTGTTCAATGATTGAGGATTGTGAGGGAATTTAACCTTTTTAAATAAAATGAAATTGGTAAATATTGGTGTAACTTGGGGAGAATGTGACAACTGTGTGAGTGATTAATACAAATTAAAATTTACTAAAAAGTTAATTATTTGTGCATGAGGACATGTGTCAGGGAAGAAATTTCTATAAAAAAGAAATCCGGAGAGGGTAAAAGGATATGATTTTCTGAGCATTATTATGCTGCCAAATTTTTATTGGACTGTTTTTTACTTGTGAGACATGGGATACCAAGCTTGTAAAATAGTGGAATCTCTTCCTTACGAGGCAAGTCTTGGAGATATTATTGTTGTTTTATATTCTGTGGCCTCTTTAAAACTTGGGGGGATAAAGGGGAAGAGGAGTACTCCTAGCATTAGCTAGGAGGTACCAATGAAGTCTCGATGATTATAAAGCGAAGGAAATGAAGGAGCGAAAGACTTTGAAGAACATCTTCAATACACAATTTTTACGAGGAAAATCTCTCTATGGCATGGGGTAAACCAAAACAAACAGAAATGACTGTAGAAATCAACTCTAATCCCAGGTATTCTATATAAGAAAATATGCTAACACGACAAGATAAAGAACCTACCTCATCCAGATGTTCGATGAAGTCCATCGTTGAGCTCCTGACTCAAAGAAATACACCTGCAACTTGTCCTCAACAACTAAGAAATGCAAGCATATGATGATAATATATAAAGTTAGCACCTTCATTAGCACAATCCATCAACATTCATAACAAATATTCCCATGGACTAACAATTCAAATATTTGCAAGATAATGATTGGAAGAGAAAATAATATTTCTATTAAAATGTAATCAACATAAGTGAATGAATTACAAACTTTCGTGTTGGCACGGTTCGGAACTGAGAAACTAAGTCCCTTCCAGCTAGGCCTCCACCACTTCAATCCTCCACCAAAGACAAGCTCATATAAGAGAGACAATGAGGTTCTCAATCAAGTAGGGAAGAGATTGGGGGTTGAACAATGTGCTCAGACTTAAAAGGACAAAAGTATGCAGACTCAATATGAAGTGAATAATTTCTCTAGAGTAACTTTGCTCTCAAAGTTGAATTCTTCTACTCTTTTCCATAGCTTGGATATGGCCCATTTATAGCCTTCAAATGGAACTGAAGGGCCAAGTCAAAACATTTCTTGTATATGGAAGGTCAAGGATCATGGATCCCGTGACATGACATGGAAACCCAACATTATTTTTTTATTTTGGGCAAAAAACCCGATGTATGTGGGTTGTAATGGTGCAACCTGCTTATACACATGCTATATAATAGTTAGGGTGTGTATATGTGGAAAAATATTGTTTTTATCTCTAGGATTTACAAAAAGGGACTTCAAGTCTGCATAGGGAAATGGGAAAAATCCCTCTTAGCAAATTTGCATAGGGTGAGCCAAGTCTTGCTATAACAACAACATTCATTGGGCCTGGTATTTTTGTATTCCAAATTTAATTATATTACTAGTATAGCAGTATGTTGGACTGATAGGGTCATTGTAGAATCATTGGAAAGCCTAAATTCCATTTGTTACATTTGATGTCAACGAATATTAGATTAGAGTTTATATTTTTAATTTACAATTGTTGCCGAGTGGATAATAATTATAGTGTTTATGTTTTAAATTTTGTTGTAATTCCATATGTTTTCCGATCTCTAATTTGGGAAGGATTTACCCTCATTGTCAAATTTGAACTTATTGTGAATGTTATATGTTCTAAAATTGTATTTTATCTATTGAAGATTGAATGATCAGATTTTTTAGTTGATATTATTTTAGAAATTCAACAGTGATTTATTCGCGGGTAAACCATGGAGTTAGTTCCAAAATTAATTCATGAGTTTCTCTATTGGAGTTAATTTATAATACAATCAATTATAATGATGGGTTCTCTGTTGAAAGGTGTACTGGTTACAAATTTGTACCATGATTTTCTGTTTAAGTTTACGATATTTCATTTATGTTGAAAGGTGGATCCCCGATGAATTTTGTTAAATCTAAATTTATTGTTATCTCTATTGAATCTTGGTTAATACAAATATATTAGTAGTGTGGATCCTTTGCAATTTTGGTTATGTAAATCTGAATTTTTTGGATCATTGGATGACCGTATGAAGTTTTTTCGAGAGTTTTGCTTGTAATCCTGGGCGTTATCCCTTTTTCCTTGTCAAGTTATGAATGTGACCATGGACTAGAACCTAGCGCTTTACAAAGGGCACTATTCATAGCTTCAAGACTCTAGTGCTCTGGAAGTTTTTCAACTTCAACACTCTTTTTCACCTGGAGTTATTACTGACTGAATTCAGGTGTAAGGAGAAGTAAACCAACAGTTGTAGGTTAACCCTAACCCTTCCACTTTCCTCGTCAACTTTTAAGAACTTAATCGAATGACTAGAAGAGATTCTACTCATATGAGAATATACGATGGAGAACCACTCCAAAACTCCGGGCTTTGGGGATTTTCTCTACTTTCATAACCTTAGACTGTTTCACCTAGATCTATGAACCTCTGAAGGGCTCATATATTTGACGGCTTACACTCCTCGTTAGATCGACGGTTGTCGTCCACTCCTGAGTTCGTAACTCTGAGATTTTCTCAGCATTTTGCAACAACGACTCCTTTTTTCTGAAGAAATGAATTCGGATTAACTCAGATATTAATGGTTCCCACACCTTACTCAGATGTATGACTAGAAGAAGCTCCAATCTTTGGAAATTTTTTCTACTACAACTCACGTTACCTCCAAACTAGTGAAGGTTGAACCCACAGATATGACAGTCCTCGGTTAATCGTCGAAAATGGTTAGGATTAATTTTGGGTTGTGTAAGTTTGGGACTTTTCTCACCAAAAAAAAATCCACCCACCACCTCATGAATGGCTGAATTCCTAATACTAAGAATCTACACACACATGTACCTAGCATTGACAGTAAGGATTTAATCCAAACTTCAGAACTTTGGGAGTTCCTTAACCTTTAACTTCATGAATCTAATTCTGCTAGAGTACCGAACCTCTGAAGAATGAAGGCTCGTATATCTAATGGCCCATGATCGATTTCCATATCTATGACTTTCCTTCACTCTAGGACTTCATAGCTTCAGGTTTTTTCAACTCTTAGACAGTTATGACCCAAACTTGTAGAATCTCCTAACTCTTATGGATACAACGACTAGGATTCACCCACCGATCTAGGATGTAGATTCACTCCGCGACTTCAGGATTCAGGGCTCACTTAATACAACACCTCTAGTCTGCCGAAGTAACGAAGTCCAAAGTTCATATAGTTTAATGATCACTCATCTCCTTTCTAATATAACAATTATGGGATTTTGAATCCTCTCAATTATATCTCGTCCAATCCAACCTAAAAAAAAGAAATTATTCCATTGGAGAACTACCCTCATTATCCCTCATGAAGATTCGTTACTTTAATGACTCAATATCTGACGCACACACTGCGTATTCTTCCCGAGATCTAGACTTTAAGGGGTCTCCTACGCATATACTATGATCACAATGTGTAGTTGCATTGTCTCTCTCGAGCTTCGTTCTGCATAAGTTAATGCCCCCATGTACCTTTATTGGTCTCTATGCTCTCCTAGCATTGATTCTCCTAAGATTGTAGATCAAAAGGTCCTTCTGCGCACCTATTTCTTTGGCACTAGACATACCTTGTTCTATGACTCCCAGAAGAGAAATTTTGGATCTGAAAATAAATTTAAGTTTCTCTTTTTCATAACTAGACAAACTCTTAGACACAAAATTTACTTACATCAGTATCTTTTTAGTTCAGATGGTACACTGAAATTTTCCAGTCCCCTCTTGGTGGTGAGAGCTTCCCTCCTTTCTTATTTTCTCTTCCAATTGATACATATATAGATTATGCTAATTCATAATGTCTCCTTACTTGATTTATGCATTGGAAGGATTTTCAATTTTAATTAATGATTGGTGCTTGTATTTCCTTGGGAAGAGATATATCTCTATTTGGTAACTAGTATTTGCATGATGGATTTCATAAGGAAATGATGCATTTTATAGATGATGTTTTATTGTAATAGTATGAAATGGTGTTATGAAGTGGTGACCATGTAACCCGATTTTGTTTGTTTGAAGAAATCTAGTTAACAATGCTGGCATTTATAATTGAATTTTGGAATGAATTGAAAATATGGGAATTAGATACTTCCTTGTTCCTTAGAATAGTTGCCATATTGAGACCTTAAGTGGTCAAAATCAATCTGATGAATCCTAGAATTGAGCATTGATTATGTGTCTTGGAGATCCTAACCTTGCAGGATAGATCGGTTGGGTAGTTTTGTATGTTGTCTTATGTGAGGTGACAGATCCTTCATGCGTTAAAGTGGTATCTAAATCTAGTTGTGCAATGAAATGAAAGAAATAGAATGTGTATTACTGATGTATGTTATTATCATGAATTAGACCGCGTATGACTAAAGTATGTTAATATCATGTTTCACTTATTATAATGATGTCTTGTTAAAGTTTCAAAAAAAAATGTCTTACTGTTTCTCAATTATTTATGACGTAATAGAGTGGTTGTTACAGGTTTCCACGTAAAAATCGTTTTTTTTTGTGTATGGTTTTTGTGATGATGAATGGCATTGTTAATGTTTAATGTTTAAATGATGTACCTAAATTTAAAAATGGTAAAAGGTGTTCAATATTGATTCACCCCCCCTCTCAATATTAGTGAATATTTTAACATTTGAAATATTAGAACCAATTGATATTAGTTCATGAACGCATATTAGATTCATTTTAAGATTTTTCTCCTAGCTTCTATGATGACTGATGAAATCCATTATGTGGTGAGTTTTGTGTTGAATTATTATGATACCTTCTTCATTCAAAACTTGTTTGGAATAGGATGTTGAATTTTTAAACACGGTTCGGTTATTGATTTATGGGCATTCCTATTATAAATATGGATTGGAATGAAAAATATTTCTAAGTCATGAAGGAATACAAGATATTTTTTATCTTATACACAACACCAAATTCCTCATTATTTCATTTTCCATACATAATTATTGAATTCCCAAAACCATATGTCATTAAAAATTCATATTTTCTCCCCCTCTATTACATAATTATGTATTCAACATCCAAGAACAAGTCTAGGATGAAAAAAATCAAGGAATATTGAAAGAAGGTAATAGGTTTTGGAAATGTGATCTAGGAGGATCTCAGTGGCCATCTACCTTGTCCAACTGGATCAAAACAATAATTTTGGAAACTTACTATTTTTAGCATTTTTTCGGTTCCCAAACTTCCAGGGCCATTTTGAAAGCCTAAACAACATTTCTTCATAATTAGGAACCCCAATGATAGTCTAAAGATTTGTTTTAGATACCTAAATGAATCTCCTCATAAATACCTTTCCAACGAGATATTGTCCGCCCTAAACAAATATCGTATGAAAACGTTACAACCTCGGGAAGTTAATGTACTAACTTACCCCAACGGGGCCCACATGACTTTTGCGCTTCATATCACGAGGTTAGTTTTTTGGATGTATCTAGAGGAAGATCTTTCTAAAAGCAGAAGCTTCTATTAGGTCTTCTTACATTTGACTTATTCTTCCTTATTACTAGGCCTTATTAATATTGACCTTTTGTTGGAGTTACTTCACAAACACCTAGGATTTATTTTTCCTAAGGTTTTTCCTTTTTTTTTATTCATTATTAGTCATTATCCAGTCTCCTATATTTTAGGGGAGAATATTCCACCGGGAAAATATTCTCTTCAATTGACACCTCAGTTTGACTAGTTGAGTTGAGTCTAGATGTTGCATTGGTTTTGTCACCATGCAACATTGGGATCATCACCATGATAATGCACACTTTCCTTAGGATCATCACCATACTGGAACATTACCCTTTATTTCTTGATCCAATCCTCACTACACTCTGTTCAATCAGTTAACTAGAGACTGGTTGACTACTTATCTCAGCTAGGTGGCATTTCACTCCCGTAACTGCCTGAGAGACTATAATAGATGGTAGTTCACTCCCATAACTACTGGTGTGTGTCCAAATCATTCTAGACCACCACTATGGTGCATTGGTTCTCCTCCAATGCACATTCATTGAGTTATACAGAGTATATCATGTGTAAATTATTCATTATTCATTACGGTTAATGAAAATTCTTATATTCTTTCTCTTCTTCTTATTCTTTCTCAATTTCTCTTTGAAAATGTGTGTAGTGTTGTCTAGATAGATCTCTTTTGTGTAGCTTCAACACATTTACATGGTATCAAATCTGGTGGAATTCTAAGAAAAAAGATACACCAAATTGTTTTGCAGGTACAAAAGATTGAAGACTGTTAGATTTAGGGTAATTTGCAGAACAATAGTATATTTTTTATTTCAGAAGATAAATCAATTTGATCTAGGGATCAATAAGTTCAAAACACTTTAACTGGATTTAATATCTAGGATATCTAAAGAGAGATATCAACAAACTAAGTAAAGATTAGAAATTAGAACTCAGATCTACTGTATAATAAACTAGAACTTTACCAATATTATCAGAGAGAAGATCAAGAAAAGAAACTCAGTGATATTGCATAGATCTACAGATCTAGGATCATTCTGATAATGAACAATAAGTCAAATATAGATCTAGATCAATATTTAACATTTTAGATCTCAGAATGACACAGTAGATCAAACAATGATAAAGTGAAACAAGATCCCAGATCTGAAGGTGTTGAGTTTTTTGCTCACCTGTTACAACAGCCTTACCTCTGAAGTGAGAACAATAACACTGAGAGATGTAGAACCCATTTGGTATGCTCAGACAAAGGTTCAGTTCAAAAGATCTATCATGGATCTCATGCCACTGTATGAAGTAATTTTCTTGCCACAAAAAAGGAACTAGAAACCCCACAAAATAGAACTAGAAACCCTCACAAGAATAAACCCTCAAGCAGATGAAGGAATCAAAAACCCTTACACAAGAAGACAATATAGGAGGCTGTAATCTAGGGTTTCAACACAGCAAGGTGTATTACTTACAAATCACATAGCAGAAGTTAAAGGTAGCTGTCATAGCACTCCAGATAGAAGACAAATGGTTGCAACCCCAAACTTATCCTATACTGAAGTGTAAAGGATAACACCCGATGCACACAAGACAACAAGGAGGGCCACACCCTAGGGACCTCACACAATAGGGAAGAATAGGGGTCGCTCCCTCAAGGCTTAACCACACTGGTACAGCAGATAAGGAGCTACTCTTTACAACCATGACAAACAATAGGAGGGGGGCGCACTATACATTCAACCAGCCCTGCAATAAACCCAAAGAGGGTTGCACCATATATTTAACTAGCCCTGCTACAAACACAAAGAGGGCCGCACCTATCCACCCACGTTAAACAGTAGATAAGGGAAGGAGATCCCCGTGGCAGCCAGAAATAACACAGCAGAAGGAGACGACAACTAG
>JZKD02S1673144.1:1047925-1074031 GCA_000966675.3 Picea glauca | reverse complement strand
TCCAGGGGCCCTAGACATATCTAGGGACTTTAAATTCTTGGTCCTAGACCAAGATACCCATGCCCCAGGCATGGGTACCCTGGACCATGTCCAGGGGCCCTAGAAATATCTAGGGGATTTAATTGCTTGGTCCCAAACCAAGAAACCCTATACCCCAGGCATGGGTACTCTGTACCATGTCCAGGGGCCCTAGACATATCTAGGGGCTTTTATCTGCTTGGTCCCAGACCAAGAAACCCTATACCCCAGGCATGGGTAACTTGGACCATGTCCAGGGGCCCTAGACATATCTAGGGGCTTTTATCTGCTTGGTCCCCGACCAAGAAACCCCAGTCGTATACTAGGGGCCCTAACAAGGGTCTTCTGTCATGGCACTGACTGTTTGGTCCCAGACCAAGTACCCCAGGAGTGCACTGGGGGCCCTAGAGCTTGTCTAGGGTCTTAGCCATCCTCCAGGAGAATGGCTCTCGCAGTTGCTATAAATTTAACACTCCCTCTCAGCAAGAGAGGCATTCTCAGCTACATCCAGCTTGTCACAAAAGTATACAAACTTTGACAGTGGCTTGATGAAAAAAATATCTGTTGTTTGTTCTTCTGTTTGAAGCACTAAAAGTTGAGGACGTTCTTCTGAACTATGTACCGGACATAGTAATATCTCATCACAATGTGTTTTTAAAACACTGGGTTCTCAGTGAGCTTTACTTTGTTATGATTTGACACAGTGAATGACTGTGGGTTCAAGCTCTGAAATGAACAAGTATGAGAGAAGTTCCCTAAGCCACACTGCATCTTTGCCTACAGTGCTAGCAGCAATGTATTTAGTTTCTGCAGTGCATTGGCTATGGAGCCCTATTTCCTTGTGGACCAGGAAATCATTGCTGAACCCAAACTGAAGCAATAACCTGAAGTACTTTTCAGATCCACTGTACTGCCCATCCAATCTGGAATTGTGAAACCATGGAGCCATATACCTCTACTTGAGGTGTATCTGAGACCATATCTCAGAATGTGTTTCACAATAACTGTATGTAAATGTTTCGGTTCACATATGAACTGACTGAGAACATTTACCGTATAACAGTTGTCTGTTCTCGTAGGTACGAGATACATCAATGATCTGTCGATGTAAAGTGGAAACCTTTGGATATGAACTTGTGGCCTGATCTCGTAGATTCTTTACATTAGAGATCATTTGTGTGCTCATGTATTTTCAGTTTATCATGCCAAAACTATGAGGCACATCAATTACATATTTATCTTGTGAGAGAGATATCTCTCCTGATTTCTGCCAAAAACTTCAATCTCAGTAATGTGAAAGATCCAAGTCTTTCATTTAAACTTCTTCAGAAGAGCTCCCTCTTAGTCTGAGCTATAAAAAATATTTCTTTCCTGTAAGAAACAGATGAAGATTTTGAACAATCTTCACATGAGGATGATCTTAAGATTTTGTCATACTGAACTCCCAGAGTTATAGTCTATGAGGTTATTTTCATGGATAGCTTCTTATTTTACTTCACTGTTAAAGAAAACTTAACATCTGTCAGATGAAGTATCCAAAACAAGAAAGTGACAATAAGATCGTGATGAAGATAAGGATCTTGTCTTATGTCATGAGTCACAAGTATATCCTCCATATAGGATTTATTTAATAAGACTTTGGAGAATACCATTGTTTTATTACCATACATCATTCTTTTCTGTCACAACAACCTTCCTTATTTCAATTTAGGAAGTTTCCGAATCAATCAAGATTCACTTCATATAGAGGACCATAATACATATCTGGTTTCTGCTTCCTGTGCTAGTGCCTTTAGATGTTGGAGGTTTTTATGCTTTCTTTAGTATTTCTTGGCATCAGGTTGATTTCCTTTCAAGGGACTGATAGAATCCTTGGATTCTATTAAGCTGCTAATTATGTTGTCGGACAAGGACTGACCCATATTCAGGGACTGCTCCCTCTGAGTCCAAGAAATCTGCCTTTCTGTTAATTTGCTCCCTCTGTCAATTTTCTCCCCTTGGACATTTGCTCCCTCTGAGCATTTGCTCCCTCTGAACATTTTCTCCCTCTGAACCCATACAGACATTTGAATCTTATTAGTTGTCATAAATTTTCAAGATTTTCTTGGTGCCAATACAGGATTCAAAAAAAATGAAAAGTTGACTCAGACTTCTGAGTTCCTGTGCCAATGACTCAAATACAGAAATGATATCAGTAGGGTCTCCTCAAAACAGAAATTATCCCATCTACCAAGATACACAGTTGGACTCTTTTATTAAATGAAATAGCCCAAGGTTAGATGTTTTCTTTCATAAAAGATCAACGAACATCCAAGTTTCCAATCAAGGAGAAAGGCTTAACCTTTTCCAAAAATAGGTGTTGGTATCATAGCTTCCTTGTTTATAAAAATATGATATTCTGATAGTATTCAGATTAGACATGGGTCCACAGAGATGGCAGCAATGTAATCTCATCTTTATGTCATTTGTGTCCATGAAACTTGCTTAGGTATGGGATATGCATGAACTTTGTATCATGCTACCATCTCAAGTTAACCAGGACTTTTGCAGAGTTAGTTCAAATATTTTTAGTGTCCTTGTCATAAGCAATCAAAATGTCACAAACTGCAATGTCATTCAAAGCTAAACATTAAGGTCATATATGAGATTCTACTACTCAAAGTATAGAGGTAAATTTTAAAACTTGTTGACCTTTTGTAATATGAAACATGAGTATGCATAAGGTGTTGTCACATCCACAGTTTAGGATCAACAATTCAGTTAAGACTAGTGTAATTTATCAACAACTTATTAAATGAAAGTTGAGTATCAATCAAAATGAAATTCAAAAAAATATCACCTATCATCTTAAGATGATGATTGCTTCTCCAAGCAATTTGCATCAGTCCTTAGACTAGATCTTATCTTCTTTCATCTGAGTTTGTCATTTAATCTTCACTCAACAGTATAAAAGAAAAGTCTTTATAAACTAGGGAATTCATTGTCCTCTAGAATTTTCTTGATAAAGGAACTTTCCCAATATTGCATTAGACACTCCATAAAAGATCAAGTAGGCTTCCAAATTTTCATATCACACCAATACAAGCAAGATAATCATTCACTGTCTCTTTTATATCAATCAGTCTAGATAAAGGATTACTTCTTGTCAGGAGACTTGATCAATAAATTGAGAAAAAAAAAATACAGAAGAGTGAAAGGCTGAACATGCAAGTTACAATGGTTAGCATGGATTTAGAATGACAATCTAGTATTGTGATTCTAAAAGACAGGGAGCTCTTAGATTTTAAGCAAAACAAAGAAAACATGGACTTGATCACAACCATATGCAAAACCCACAGTCATTCAAACCCTTAATCATATCTTACTCATTAAAAGATGTAGAAACAAAACCAAAGAGTAACACCTGATGGTAAGGACATATGCTAGAGACAAAAATTCAATCTGTTCTTGTCATGACAATGATTTGGGTTCCTTTCCAAAGTCTTCTGATCTGCAAAACAAATTCCCAGAGTAGGATCTACGTGGGCTCAAGACTTCTTCTTGAGCTCTTTTCACGTCCATAGCTCTGATACCATGTTAGATTTAGGGTAATTTGCAGAACAATAGTATCTTTTTTATTTCAGAAGATAAATCAATTTGATCTAGGGATCAATAAGTTCAAAACACTTTAACTGGATTTCAGATATAGGATATCTAAAGAGAGATATCAACAAACTAAGTAAAGATTAGAAATTATAACTCAGATCTACTGTATAATAAAAGAGAACTTTACCAATATTATCAGAGAGCAGATCAAGAAAACAAACTCAGTGATATTGCATAGATCTACAGATCTAGGATCATTCTGATAATGAACAATAATTCAACTATAGATCTAGATCAATATTTAACATTTTAGATCTAAGAATGACACAGTAGATCAAACAATGATAAAGTGCAACAAGATCCCAGATCTGAAGGTGTTGAGTTTTTTGCTCACCTGTTACAACAGCCTTACCTATGAAGTGAGAACAATAACACTGAGAGATGTAGAACCCATTTGGTATGCTCATACAAAGGTTCAGTTCAAAATATCTATCATGGATCTCATGCCACTGTATGAAGGAATTTTCCTGCCACAAAAAAGGAACTAGAAACCCCACAAAATAGAACTAGAAACCCTCACAAGAATAAACCCTCAACCAGATGAAGGAATCAAAAACCCTTACACAAGAAGACAGTATAGGAGGTTGTAATCTAGGGTTTCAACACAACAAGGTGTATTACTTACAAATCACATAGCAGAAGTTAAAGGTAGTTGTCATAGCACTCCACATAGCAGACAAATGGTTGCAGCCCCAAAATTATCCTATACTGAAATGTAAAGGATAACACCCCATGCACACAAGACAACAAGGAGGGCCACACCCTAGGGACTTCACACAATAGGGAAGAATAGGGGCCACTACCTCAAGGCTTAACCACACTGCTACAACAGATAAAGAGATGCTCTTTACAACCATGAAAAACAATAGGAGGGGGCCGCACTATACATTCAACCAGCCTTGCAATAAACACAAAGAGGGCCACACCATATATTTAACCATCCCTGCTACAAACACAAAGAGGGCCGCACCTAGCCACCCACGTTAAACAACAGATAAGGGAAGGAGATCCCCATGGCAGCCAGAAATAACATAGCATAAGGAGACGACAGCTAGCAGATGGAGGCGGCAGCTAACAGATGGAGGCAGCAGCTAATAGAGATCCCCATGGCAGCCAGAAATACCACAGCAGGAGGAGACGACAGCTAGCAGATGGAGGCGACAACTAACAGACATACTCAGCAGATTCAAGAGGCCTCTCCCACACAAAGACAAAACAGGCCGCATGCTAGAGGAGAGGATCAACACTTAGCACAAGAGCATAATAGAATAGGGGTAAGTCAAAAGTGAGAGGGGAGGGTTTATTATATATTATTTAGGTTAGGGTTAGGGCTAGTTTAATTTATCTTAAAGTCACATGTTTAAATTTGGAATTTAAACATGTGACAATAATATTTAATATTTAACTTTAAACATTACCCCTTAATAAAACAACAAAACCCCAAACCAATCAAACAAGGGTAAAGGAGGGTTTGCAAGGTGGCATTACTCATTCCTTCATATCACATGGTGAACCTATTACTTTATCATCATTGCATATGGGACTTATCCCTCTTGTGGTTATGTCCTTCTTCAAGGAAGGTCATGTACCATCAAGTAGCCCCAAGACTTTTCCTGGGGTCTTATCCACCAAGGTCAGAGACCAAGGATCAACCCATGTCCCGGGCATGGGTACCCTGGACCCTATCCAGGGGGCCTAGACATATCTAGGGGCTTTAACATCTTGGTCCCAGACCAAGAAACCCATGCCCTAGGCACGGGTACCCTGGACCCTGTCCAGGGACCCTAGACATATCTAGGGACTTTAAATTCTTGGTCCCAGACAAAGAAACCCATGCGCCAGGCATGGGTACCCTGGACTGTGTCTAGGGGCCCTAGACATATCTAGGGGATTTAACTGCTTGGTCCCAGACCAAGAAACCCTATGCCCCAAAAAGATGGATTTCCAAAAAGAATTCATTCTTATACCTTACAACTACTTTTCATGGAAGGGGAAAATAGTAATACATCTCCAAACTAGAGGATTGTATAGGTTAACCTTGAATATAGACAGAAGACTAACATTAGCCATAGAAAAATCCAAGTACTTAAATCGAATGGATGAAGCATTCAAAACAATTTGCAGTCTTATTTCTCCCGATCTCCTTTTTCACATTTCTTCCTGTAAGACTCGCAATGAAGCCTGGACCACCTTGGAAGGGATCTTTGGAAAACATGATGATATGAGGGGACACATTTTGGAGGTGGAAATTCTCACATTGTATCCAAAAAGATTCAACAATATCCAATATTTCTTTACAAAATTCAAGGATTTACTATCGCAACTCAAAGCTTGCGGCGTTGATAAATCTAAGAAGGAGAAACAAATTTTTCTCACCATTCACTACAAAATTGTTCCTAACTTCTCTCTATTCATGTCCACATTAAATTCATTTAGATTCACCTCTAGAGCCACCTAGAAGATGCCTTCTCTTGAGGACTTTATTGAATCCCTAACACAAGAGCATACCAAGATCATCAACATGGGAAAACTAAAAGGCCTAAAGGTGCATGCACTTACTATGAAATATGGAATCCATCAATATCATAAATCTAAAGATAAAGGAAAAAGGAAATCTCATGCAAATCCGAAGAAGGAAGGGTACTCAAAACCCTTCACGGATTCCTTCGGATCCAAAGGGGAAAAAGGAAGAAAAGGGGAGAAATGCACGTACTGCCAGAAAGTATTCCATCCATAATATGCATGGATGCAAAAAAAAATAGATATAATGTCTCAAATACTTCAACAAAACAACCTTGGATATTGCATCCCCAAGGGTTCCAAGAAGAAGAAGCCAAAATATATGAATCCCAAGAAAGGCAATTCTAGCCATGCCTTAATTTCCATCAACTCTCCTCTCGA
The DNA here is from genome assembly GCA_000966675.3 of Picea glauca. Taxonomy (NCBI): domain Eukaryota; kingdom Viridiplantae; phylum Streptophyta; class Pinopsida; order Pinales; family Pinaceae; genus Picea; species Picea glauca. Next base: position 1,067,467 of record JZKD02S1673144.1, on the reverse strand, counting down.
TGATGCTTGGATCATAGATTCAGGAGCATCACATAACATGGCTGCCTCAAAAGCATTATATTCTTCTTTGGATGCATGAAAAGGTCCTCCTATTATGATGGGGGACAAATCTTTTGTCGAAGTCAACGCAAAGGAAGGATTGAACTCACCAACGGAAGCTTCAAGAATGTGTTGCACGTTCCCAAAATTTCCATCAACCTTCTCTCCATGTTTCAGATGACGAATTCTGACATTGGAAAGAAAGTCATCTTCACATGAGATTCCTTGGACATCTATGACATGAAAACCAACTCCATGGTTTCTACCGATGAGGTAAATCATCAATCTACATTGTATACATTTTTTGAATTTATTGAACCAGACTCTGCTTTACTTCTTACTCATGCTTATGAAAGTATGTGATATATGTGACAACTTAGCAATAAAATATTGGTTGATGGTCTACCAGACATCCATTTCTCCTAGGGAGTATGTGAGGGATGTGTACTTGGAAAACACCCTCAAGAGAAATTTGACAAAGGAAAGTCTCAAAGAGATTTTGCACCTTTAGATCTGATCCATAATGACCTCATGGGTCCTTTTATGCATCCATCAATCAACAAAGCAAGTTTTTTTCCCATTTTTTTTGATGACTTCTCAAGTTTTACATGGATTTACTTTCTCAGGAAAAAATTTGAGGTCTTTCAACACCTCAAAGATTTCAAATCCCTGGTTGAGATAGAATCCGGAAAGAAAATCAAAGTCCTATGAGCCAATAATGGGGGAGATTATTTCAATCATGAGATCCATAATATTTTTCATGAGGCAAGTATTCAGTTGCATCACATCGTTCCCTATACTCCATAGAAAAACAAAGTTTTTGAGTGAAAAAACAAATCTCTAAAGGAGATGGTATCTTGCATGATGCATGCAAAGTCACTACCACAAAGACTATGGGCCGAAGCACTTAAGTGTGAAACATACATCCAAAACATATATCCCTATAGATCTGTCAGGGATAAGACACCCTACAAGGCTTGGAGCGGCCTCAAACCAGAAGTGACCCACTTTTGCATTTTAGTTCATGTGCATGGGCCTAGATTCCCTCTAAAAAGAGGAAGGCACTTGATCCACAGAGAATTGAGTGTATTTTTGTTGGATACCCCAACAATGTGAAGGGATATAGGCTTATCGATCTTTCCCCATACTAACTCATCATTGAGCGTGGTGTCCAATTCAAGGAAATTGTCTCTCATGTACCTCAACAGTCGCATGCAAACACCTTCATTCTTCCACCTATCCGATATGATTAGCATTCACATGTCGACTCTTCTTCAGACAAGAGTTATGATTAATAGGACTCGTATAATTCATATTCAGATTGAGTATAGTCATATGCAGAGTCAAAGCATCCAAATGTAGTTGTAGAGTCAGAGAGAGGCCCAAGTGGGAACAAACTACTCTTCAGGATGCATGGGATCTCTTTGGTGATTCAACCGATACAAGGAGGACTCGATATGATTTTGAGGAGCCTCATGTTGCAATTACTACCACTGAACCATTGACCTATAGGAATATTTTATTGTTTTAGTCCTCATATCCACAATATTATGGCGAAGCTATTGGAAATCCCTTTTTGGAATCCACCATGCAGGACGAGTACAACTCCCTCCTCGAGAACCAGACTAGGTATCTGGTTCCCCTTCCTTCTGGGAGAAAACTTGTCAGATGAAGATGTGTCTACAGGACCAAGAGCGCATCAGATAGACATATTAGCAGATACAAATCTAGGCTTGTTTCCAAAGGATTTCAGTAGGTGCATTATTATGAGACCTTTTCTCTAGTAGAGAAGATGGATTCCATACGATTGGCACTTGCCATTGGGACAACCAAGGGATGGTAAGTCCATCATATGGATGTGAATAATACATTTCTTCATGGTGATCTCTCTGAGGATATATATATGGAGCAACCCCAAGGATTTATGCAGGACTCATATTTGGTCTGTCAACCCAAGAAGTCCTTTTATGGACTCAAGAAGGCTCCAAGGGCATGGTATGACAAGACAGAATCCTACCTATTTTCACAGAACTTTGTACATTGTAAATCAGACCTGAATGTCTACATTATCAGGACGACTAATTCACTTCTATGCTTAGTTTTATATATTGATGATTTGTTGATCACCGATTGCTCAACTTCAATGATTGTTGTAGTCAAGAGGATTCTACATGACAGGTTTTTGATGATGAACATGGGTCCACTACACTTCTTCCTTGTACTCAAGATCAATCAGGATGCATCAGGCATCAAACAGTCTTAGGCCAAGTATGCATGAGATCTCCTTGAGAGATTTCACATGAAAGACTGCAAGTCTGCTCCGACTCCTTTCCTATTAGGAGTCAAACTTGAGGATGGCAGGGAGACTCCACTAGTTGACAACACACTATATAGACATCTAGTGGGGATCTTGTTGTATCTCACACACTCCATATCATACCTCTCCTATGCATTTGGCGCAGTTTCCAGGTTCATGTAGGAGCCGTATGAGCTACATTGGAATGCTAAAAAAGGGTATCCTTCGATACGTATAGGGAACCATAAGATTTGGTATTCATTATGAATTAGAATCTACATTAGATTTCATCGGTTTTAATGATTATGACTGGGATGGAAATAACACTGATCGCAAGTCCACATCTTGTTACTCACTCAGTCTTGGTTTTTTGCCTATATTTTGGTCAAGCAAGAAGCAATATGTCATTTCTCTATCTTCAGTCGAGGCAGATTGTAGAGGGGTAGTTAAAATAACCATTCATGCTATGTGGCTACAACATTTTCTCATTGAGTTGGGCATTTAGTTTTATCGTTCGATTGTCATCTAGTGTGACAACTAGAGCACTCTAAAGTTCTGCAGAGATCCAATTCAGAGGTAGTCGATGAAGCACATCAAGATCCACATGCACTACATCTGGGACTTAGTACATGAGGGGATCATTGACCTACAAGTCTGTCCTTCAACATAACAGATGACATACATCTTCACCAAGACCTTCACTGAGCAAAAGTTCCATTCTCTGCAAAGTCATCTTGGACTGCAAGACACAATTTCCTAGCAATTGTAGTTCTTCCTTTTACATACATTGTACCTTGAGGGAGGGTTTTTCCCATGAGTTTTTTCCTCTTTCCTCACTTTATTTCAATGTATCTTTTGTATTTGGGTACCTAACATGGCCTCGTTGTCGGGACTCATTCTTTATTTTCACCATAGTGATGTTCAGGGGGTGTTGGATTTACTTCACACACACCTAGTATTTGTTTTTCCTTGTTTTTTTAGTCATTATTAGTCATTATCTAGTCTCCTATATTTTAGGGGAGAATATTCCACCTAGAGAATATTATCTTCAGTTGACACCTCAATTTGACTAGTTGAGTTGAGTCTAGATGTTGCATTAGTTTTGTCACCATGAAACTTTGGGATCATCACCATGCTAATGCACACTTGCCTTTGGATCATCACCAGACTAGCGAATTACACTTGATTCCTTGATCTACTCCTCACTATACTATGTTCAGTCAGTTAACTAAAGACTGGTTGACTAGTTAACTCAACTAGGTGGTAGTTCACTCCCGTAACTGCTTGAGAGACTAGACTAGGTGGCAGTTCACTCCCATAACTATTGTTGTGTGTCCAGATAACTATAGACCGCCACTATGGCACATTTTTTCTCCTCCAATGCGCATTCATTGAGTGATACAAAGTAATCATGTGTAAATTATTCATTATTCATTAGGATTAATGAGAATTCTTCTATTCTTTTTCTTCTTCTTCTTCTTTCTCAATTTCTCTCTACAAATGTGTGTAGTATTTTCAACCTAGATCTATTATGTACAGGTTCAACACATTTAAACCTTTATTACATGGAAAATATATTATTCTACCTACATGAGAGGTTAGGAGGTTAGGTCCCTAACATGCCTTTCCCCTTAAAAACAACCTTTTCCTCAAGGTTGGAGATGAGGAAATTGTTGCAAAATGGTAGTTGGCTCCTAGGTGGCATCAAATAGAGTTGTATATTTCCACTGAACTAACAAATCCTTGATGGTGCATGGATGAAGACGACGCTCATGCTTATCTAAGACTTCTTGTGGATTCAACCAGATGGAGGCTTCTTCATCTAACTCATGAAGACTGGTTTGAGTTTGACACTCAGTTCCAATCACCTTCTTCAAAAAGGAGACATAAAAAAAAATATGGATCTTAGAATGACTGTCCAAGGATAACTGATAGAACACCTATCCCATGTTCTTGAGAATTGTATAAGAACCATAAAATTTGGGCACAAGTTTCTGACAATGTTCTTCCTTTAGTGAAGTCTTCTTATAAGGTTGCAGTCGAAGACACACCTGGTCCCCTTCAATAAATTGATGTTTATATTGACCTTGATCTTCTTTTTTATTCATGCAATTCTAATCCATGACCAAATTCTCTTTGAGGGTACGTAGAACAGTCTCTTGAACTAAAAGAGTATGGTCAACTGCCTAGACCTTCGAGACACTAGGAATGTATGAAATAATTGAAGGTGGCTTATGTCCATATAGTGCTTCAAAAGGGGTCATGTGAATAGTTGTATGGTAAGTGTTGGCCTTAAGGTCTGCACATGACTGCTAAAAGGCAGAGCTAGGCCACCTCAAGTTTTGGAATGTTTGGTTTTTTTATTTTGTTGGTCAGTTGGAGGGCTAGTTTACCAAGAAATTAATATGCTTCGGTTGGAAAAATGGTACGAAGGAGGGTTATCCTTGGTTTGTGGGACACACATGATATACAAGTGAGATAAGAGAAGATAGAACATAGGGAAACAACAAACCATTCAATGAATAACCTTCTGGAAGAAGTTTAATACTTAAAATATCATTTCAAGGAATTAAACATGTATCTAAACAAAATTACTCTCATAGGTTGCAATAAAAACAAATCTTCACAAAAGCATTAATTGTTTTACAGGTTGCATATTAGTAAATATAAGTTATAAAACATCTGAAGGAAATGAAATGTACTTTGTACAAATGTAAAACTTCATTCAAGATAAGATAAAAACACATGAAGATTTGGAAAAAACACATTGTCATCAAAAGTATATGCACCAGGTAGAGAAATTTAATCTAAACAGAGAACTGGTTCAACTATTCTAATGTATTTCTATCTTCTCCCCAAAACTAAACCCTCTAAAACATACAAAAATTGTCTATTTATCAGATTTGCAAAGGCTCTCGTCCAACTTGAATTGAGGCTTCACTCCGTGTTCCCAGTTGTAAACAACTTATTAACTTAACTATGACACTGCTGGAGTGCAGTGATGCATACTTCAAACTTAGCTTAATTAAAAGGGATGTGATTCATATCAAACTCAAATGACCACTTATTATGCATTAACTTGAAATGCATCAACTTAAATAACTGAAAAATGGTGTTGATGGTAAACAAGACTGATGCATAAGCTAAATCACACTGATCCTTTGACAAAAACTGACTCAGAGTGATATAGGTGAGTGATGTGTTGAGCATTGGCATGATTGCATGTTGTTTGAGACAAATCGAAATGACTAGATGTGTTGACATATCCTTCTTGAGCTATACCATTATTTTCAATCTTAGAACTTTTCTAGGAGATTAAAGTTCGGGCTTCTTTTATTCCCAAAATGAATGTGAGCCATTGATCAGTTTTGCAAATCTGCAATCTAAGGGACCCTACTACCTTAGCGCTCCTGCTAAAATTTTCTTAGTATGCCAGTTTTAGACTTCCTCTAACCCTATTTATCAATGGGGCCAATTCAAAACTTCACGACTTCAGAAGTTCATCCCTTCGATGATTTTGGCCTATGTTGAGTTGAAAAAAACTCCTGAGGTGGTAGGGTCCAAAGTGATGTGGTGTTATGATATGATATGATGTTAAGGTTTCTGATGTGTCACATAAGTTGAGTGACATGTGTCACTAAAAAACGAGTGGATGATGGGACCCAAATGACCATAAATTAGTGCCGCGTGTCAATCCCATATGGTTGCCACATGTCTTGACAAATAAGTTTCGCATGCTTTCGCACTTCAGACTTCAAGATTTTTGGATTATGAAGCATGAAGTTATCTCAAATTAGTATGGGCCCAAAGTGATGTGTCTCAGAAGGAGAGTGACACGTGTTATTCGAAATTGAGCATATGTCGTGCCCCAAGGTGACTGAAATGAATTCCACATGTCTATGCTAGATGGATTTCACATGTCAATGCCGGATGTCTAACACATGTCAGCGCCATATGACTGCCACATGTCTTGATGCACAAATGTTGTGTGCTTCAACACTTCGGGCTTTGGGGACCTGCTGCTTCGAAGCTCTAGCACTTCAAAGCTTCGAAGGCTTTGACACTTTGACATCTGGAGACTTCAGAAGATTTGAACGAATGACAATTTCAGATGCCCGAACGTCGAAGTCATGGAGTCATTCCTAGTAAACCCTACACGATTTTGAGACTTCGAATGCATGAGAGCCATTGATCTGCATCGATTGTTATATCTCCATTATTGAAGGTTTGACCTGTATATTTGGCTTAAATTCTAAGCCCAAAATGGACTGCTTTGATTTGCTTCCTTTTTCTGTGGAAGCTTATTGAGATTACAAAGGACTTGTTGGACCTGGATGTCTCCTATGCACAGAAAAGATTGGGTGGATCTGTTACATGCTCAATTAGTGGAAAATATGACAACAAGTATTTCAAACTCAAACCATAACATGAAATCACCCTCCAAGAAAGTGAAAACGATGGTGTGAAATAAGTAAATACGAGCAGGGCTCATGAAGCTGAGTGATTGAATAATGGAGAATAAGATAAGAAAGCAACCAAAAAACTTAGAATTGATGGATGTATAGGGTAAAGGACGGAAAAGGGAAGGGGTGAAGACCTAGGTTACAACATTGGCTCCAACCGAGGATAACACTTCCCTGTGAGATGCTAAGAACAATAGACCAGGTACCTTACCTTTTAGTAACTTGCTCCCACCTAGCTATAAATTTCCTCTATTTTTGTTTTTTGATCATGTATATCTTTGAAGTTCAAAATAGTAACTACTCCCTAGTGCCTTTGTTGGGCTATGGAGTCTTTACTCAATCTGAAAATTAAAACTAAAGCTACACCCCAGTGCCATTCTTGGGCTATGGAGTCTTATTGATGATCTACATGCAAACTACCGAAAAAACCAACATACTGAAAACAATTTGTGAACTAAAAAATTAACTACTTGAACTAAGAGATTATTCTCCTACTACCTACTCTATTTAGCTGAAAACCGAGTAATCACGTGTAATCATATTTCCAGTGAAACCAAGAAACCATTTGAATGAGAAACATAACTTCGTGCATGTCACTGTTTGGAATAATCCAAAGAGGATATATCATATGCAACAAAAAATTAGCATGCATCTCATACTCACGGATGCAAAAGTTAATCATGATAAAACTTACCACATTTGAGATTTTGGAAAAATAAGAATCCATCCATCTCGCTATTGGATCTTGAAACTCATGAAAAGCCTCCAACTAGTTGAGAGGACAAAGTTGTTGTTGTGTGATATTTTCATTATAAACAAGACTGAGTTTCTCCTTTCCTCATTGAAACAACTCATGAAATTCATGTGATTCACAATCATAAAGGGCAGCAAAACACTCCTCATATTGCTCATCTTGTTGTTTGAAATGAATGGGTATATCTTGCGCACAATGATGATTTTAGGGGGCTAAATTTCTCTCATGGGATAATTTTCCATGGGTTTTCCCAAAAAATGATTCGCTATTCTAAAAATGATTCGCCCAAATTATATAGGATAAAATCATTTTACCTTAAAAATGGCCAAAATTTTATACAAACTATATAGAATCCTTAGAAATTTGAATATTTTTAAAAACATATTGCCAAACATTTATAGTTGGCATATGAAGGATTACTAAGATTCGCCAAGGTTTCTACATTTTTAAATAAATTTCCATCCTTAAAATCATCCTTGGTTTTTTCTTGTTCTAGATCCAAAGTGTCATCTTCAGACTTATAGATTTCTTGTTGCTCAACAATTTGAGAAGGGAGGGGAACAACTTGCTCATGACCTTCAACATCACTTTCCTCATAGTTAATCAAATCTTTTTGATAACATAGAACAACAGATGTATCATAACAATGACTAAATGAGGCACCTAGAATAATGCAAGATGTATCCAAAGCCTTGTTATCATCAATTTCATCATTAATGTAATTCCCAACATTAGATTTTTGAATAAAATAATTAGCATAAGACTCATATGTAACTGAATATTCCTCCACTTCCTCAACAGAAAAATCCCTTTTATTTTCACTATTAGAAGAACTAATAAGTGATTGTCGAATATGAGATACAAATTCTTCACAACGGTCTTCAAAAAGTAGATCAGATGGAAAAAAACTTTTACAATGCTCACTGAATGTAGCATGGAACTATTCCAAGGAGAAGGTGCTAGTAGAGGGAAAGGATCGATACCACTCACGAGCATATCCCTCTAATGGGTACATGAACATATTCATTAATACATGCTCATGATGTATTCCCCACTGATGCATGAGTTCATGAAACTCAAGCAAATGCTCAGTAGGGTTGTCATCTCTATGTTCTCTAAATCTGGGCAAGAAATCACCCCAGTCATCTATAGTAGGAATAACATTTGGAAAACCAGAAACAAGAGAGAAATTAAAAGGATCAAACCTTCGAGCCAATATGGCTACCATTTGAAAATATGACTTCTTAAAACTGTGGAGTCACAACTGGATTCTTTAACCATGGAGTCTCCAATGAATGATCTGTAGTCTAAATGTGTCTAGTCTTTGTTCACTATCAAATATCCAATCTCATCATTGTCGTTCTCCCAGGGAAAGATATTTTGTTACTCTATTCCCCAACAATGGCGCCAGAAGATGTTGGTCCTAAGGTCTGCACCTGACTGCTAAAGGGAAAAGATAGGCCACCTCAAGTTTTGGAATGGTTGTTTTTTTTTATTTTGTTGGTCAGTTGGAGGGTTGTTTTACTAAGATAGTAAAATGGTTAGGTTGGAAAACTAGTACAGAGGAGGGTTCTCCTTGGCTGGTGGGACACAAATGACAGACAAGTGAGATAATAGAAGAAATAACATAAGGAAACAACAAACCATTCAATGAATAACCTGCTGCAAGAAGTTTAATACTTAAAATATCATTTAAAGAGATTAAACATGTATCTAAACACAATTACTCCCATAGGTTTCAATCAAAATGAATATTAACCAAAGCATTATTTATTTTATAGGTTGCATATTAGTAAAGATAAGTTATACAATAACTGAAATAAATGAAATGTACTTCACACAAATAAAAAACTGCATTCAAAATAACATAAAAACACATGAAGATTTTGGACGAGGCAGAGAAATTTAATCCAAGCAAAGAACCAGTTCAACCATTCTGATTTATTGTTATCCTTCTCCCAAAAATTGAACCCTCTAAAACATACAAAAAGTGCCTATTTATAAAAGTTGCAAAGGTTGTCATCCATCTAGGACTAAGGCTTCACTCTATGTTCCTAGTTGTAAACAACTTATTAACTTAACTACGACACAGTTGGAGTGCAGTGATGCATACTTCAAACTTAACATAATTAAAAGGGATGCGATATCAAACACAAATGACGACTTATTATGCATTAACTTGAAATGTCTCAACTTAAATAACTGAAAAATGTTGTTAATGGTAAGCCAGACTTATGCATAAGCTGAATCACACTGAGAATTTAACAAAAATTGATTCGGAGTGACAAAGGTGAGTGATGTGTCAAGCATTGGCATGTATATGCATTGTTTGATACCGCTAGAAATGGATGGATGTGTTGACAACTCCTTCTTGAGCTATACTATGATTTTCAATCTTGGAACTGTTCTAGGAGATTAAGTTCGAGCATTTTTTATTCCTGAAATGAATGCGAGCCACTGATTAGTTTGAAAATATGTGATCTGAGGGACCCTGCTACCTTAGCGCTCTTGCTAATTTTTTCTTAGTTTTCCAGTTTTATACTTCCTCTAACCCTATTTAGTGATGGGGCCAATTAAGAACTTCAGTACTTTGGAAGTTCGACCCTTCGGTGATTTCGGCCTATGCTGAGTTGAAAAACAACTTCTAAGGTGGTAAGGCCCAAAGTGACGTGGTGTTCTGATGTCATATGATGTTATGGCTGCTAATGTGTCACATAAGGTGAGTGACATGTGTCACTCAAAAATGAGTGGATGATGGTACCCAAATGACCAGAAATGGGTGCCATGTGTCAGGGCCAAATGGAAGCCACGTGTTAGTGCTAGATGGTTTCCACATGTCTTAATGAATGAGTGTTGTGTGCTTTGGCACTTCAGGTTTTGAGAGTTTTGGATTGTGAAGCATGAAGATCTATCAAAGTAGTATGGGCCCAAAGTTACGTTTCTCAGAAGGAGAGTGACACATGTCAGTCGAAATTGAGAAAATGTCATGCCCTAAGGTGCTTGAAATGAATGCCACATGTCAATTCCAGATGGATGCCATATATCAATGCCAGATGGATGCCACGTGTAAGTGCTAGATATCTTACACATGTGTTGATAGATGAGTGTCACATGCTTCATCACTTCGGGCTTCAAAGACCTATTGCTTCGGAGCTCTGACACTTCGTAGCTTCAAAGGCTTCGGTGCTTCAGCATCTGGACACTTAGGAATATTTGAACCAATGACAAGTTCAAAATCTCGAACGTCGAAGTCCCAGAGTCATTCCTGGTAAACCTCGAGAAATTTTGAGACTCTGAATGCACAAGAGCCATTGATCTACATCAACTTTTAGATCTACACCATTGAATATTTGACTTGTATGTTTTGATTAAATTCTAAACCTGAAATGGACTGTTTTGATTTGTTGCCTTTTTCTGCGGAAACTTACTGAGCTTATAAAGGACTTGTTGGACCTGGATGTCTCATGCACACAAAAAATACTGGGTGGATATGTTTCATTCTCAGTTAGTGGAAAATATGATGAGAAGTATTTCAAACTCAAACCATAACATCAAATCACCCTCCAAGAAAGTGAAAAATATGGTGCAATATAAGTAAAGAAGAGCAAGGGTCATGAAGCTGAGTGATTGAATAAAGGAGAGTAAGCTAAGCAAGCAATCAAAAAACTCAGAATTGATGGATGTATATGGTAAAGGAGGGAAAAGGGAAGGGGTGAAGACCTAGGTTACAACAGTAAGAAGTGTTGTACCACCATTCAACTAAATCTAACCATTGAACACATTGATTCTACCTTTTAGATGTAAAACACCTCAAATAATTTTCCAAACATTTGTTGACAACTTCAGTTTGGCCATCAGTCTAGGGATGATAGGCAGTGATGAGATGTGACTAGGTGCTTTATATCCTGAACAATTCATGCAAAAAATTGCTGGTGAAAGTGGGATCTCTATCATAAATAATAGAATGAGGCATGTCATGAAACTTCTATTAGAAAAATGGGCGTGCTTGTTTCACCATAGACAATATAGCAATATTGTCACCCAACCATATGCACAAAGGCCACCCCCGAGCACCTTAAAGTTGACATACAAAATAATTCTGGTAGCATACCAATAGCCAACAAGGCTATCACACTAAGAAAGGATAACCAAAGACCAAGAAGAAAGTCCAAACCAATAGCCAAAGAAAAGATCGTTGTTGCAACAATTGCAGTTCTCCTTCACTCCTGCACACTTCTTGTCCTTATGAATTCATGAGTGAGTGAGTGACAAATGAGTTTTATCTCCCTTTATTTATAATTCTCCATCTTAACTGACTTGGTCGACTTCTCTTCTTGGGGGATAATAACTCAATATTATTTTATTTTATTAAGTCGACTTTTCTTCTACGGTTATTATCCAAAGAATTAGGTTTCTCTTGCTTCTCATAATTTTCTAGTCTCGTCAAAGGTTACACGTCGAGGTTAATACCTCATGTAGCTACCATACTATCAACACACCCTCCTAGATAGGGAGGTATTAAAGGAAATGGTCTTGATCACAAACATACCATTCAATCGATAGCATCATCATAGCCATACAAGCTATCTCATGATCAAATTGCAAGCACCATTATCACTTATCCAACTAGATAATATCCATGGTAATCAGAGCAATTCCATCCAATGGAACACAACTATGTTTATATGTATTAGTATACAACTACTATCTGGTGGTAAACAACCACTCTCAGAAAAACACTGCTACTAACTAGTGACACATAGTCACTACCAGTGGATCACATCCACCACAGTAGCATAGAAATATTGTCCAGAGACATAGAGTCTCTACAACAATCATATCATCTGATATAAATCTGCATAAACAATATCATGATACAATATGAGTCATCTGGGCCATTCTTCCACTCACATCTATGAGATTTGGAAGAGAATCTAGCCTCAGAAAGTAACACATCAGCCATGGGATATCTGGACTATTCTTCCCAAGCATGGAAGAATAATTGTCCCTAATTTTTGAGCCTGTACCATTCACCTAACTGGGCCATTCCTCCGACACTAATCATAGTGAAACCTGGAGAGAATGAGTCTACCCTAGGGAATTCATGTCCCTTATTTTTGAACTTGGACCATTCACCTAACTGGTCCATTCCTCTGACACTAATCATAGTGCAACCTGGAGAGAATGAGTCTACCCTAGGGAATGACTGGCCAAACCATTTTCTAAGGAAATGACTGTCCTGCACCAACCTCCAAAACAAACCATTCTTCGAAACTTCTCACAATTGTGAACTTCGAAAGAATGACTACCAGGCAAGACAAACCATTTTACTTGACCACTACTCAAAGTGAATGCCAAGAAGAATGACTATCCTAGACCATTTCCATACACCTACCACAAGGGGAATCATTGTATATGGTACATCAACTATATATCAAACCATTTTCATTACAAAAATTACTGTCCGATCTGGACCATTTTTCGAATTGGAAAATGTTTATTCGTCAGAAATATCGAACCACTTTCTGGATTGGAAAGGAACTGCCCAACCTAGACCATTTTCCAAAATGGAAAAATGACTTCCCATGAATCAATTACATATCAGTTCTCCCTCCCAACCTGAGGATCCATCTCTTCCCTTTCATCTAAGGGAGGTATCTCCACAAGCCCCATCTTTTCCCTTAAGTATGCAAACTTTATCTTGGACAAGGGCTTTGTCAAAATATTTGCTACTTGCTTATCCATGGAGATATACTAGAGTTTCACTTCTCCTTCCTAGGGTTTATCAAGAATAAATTAGTATTTTATTCCTATGTGTTTCGAACATTCATGAAACACTAGGTATTTTGATAGTCTCATACAACTTTGATCGTCATAGTATATTATGGTCGAATCTAGTACCTGATCAAATAATCCAGAAATCAACTTCCTCAACCATACTACTTCGATACATTCCTCACATGCTATGATATATTATGCTTCTATTGTGTTGAGTGCAAAAAACTTATGTTTCCTGTTGGACCATGATATCATAGTAGATCCCAAATTGGAACACATCCCTGAGGTACTCCTTCTATCTTCTGCACTCCCTGCCCAATCTGAATCTGTGAATGCATGAAATTGTATATCATTGGATGAGGTGTATCTTAAACCATAGTTTAGTGTCCCATGAATATTTCTTAGAACATTCTTTATAGCTATCCAATGCTCATGACTGGGTTCCACCTAGAACTAGATTAAAGTGTTTACAACAAATAAAATATTTGGTCGAGTATTCACTAGATAAATCAACAACCCATTCAATTGTCGATATAAGGATGGGTCTACTAGATCATAATTTGAGTCTCTTATTTTTCTTATATCTTTTCTCATAGGAGTGGTCATGGATTTGAAATCCATCATTCCAAATTTATGAAGAATATTCACTGCATATTTTCCTTGTCCAAGGAATGTTTCACCACGCTTATGCTATACTTCTAGTCACAAGAAATAGTGCATGAGACCAAGATATTTCATATCGAATTCAAAAGATAATTCCTTCTTACATTGGGTGATGAGAGACTTTTCACCTGCCAAGAATAAATCGTTGACATACAATAGTAGAATCATAGGTAAATTGTTCACAACCTTGTAGTAGAGATTTGGATCTGTGTGACTCTTAGAGAAACCAAGTCTTATTAAGTAACTGTCAATTCTGGCATACCAAGCTCTTGGAGATTTCTTGAGTCCATACAGGGATTTCTTTAATCTGCAAACATGAGTGTCTCTAGGATGTACCTCAATACCTTGAATTTATTCAATGTACACTTCTTCTTCAATTGATCCATTGAGAAAGGTTGTCTTTACATCCATCTGATGTAGACTCCATCCCATGGAAGAAGCAAGATTCATAATGGTTTTAATAGAAGTATATATGGAAACAAGAACAAAGGTTTTGTCATAATCTTCTCCCTCCTTCCGGGAGAACCCTCTAGCTACGAAACTTGCCTTGTATTTATCCACGCTTCCATATACTACATGTTTGATCTTATAGACCCATTTTGAAGTTACCACTAATTTTTCTTTGGGTCTAGGCACAATTTCCCACACGCCATTTTTCATGATAGATTGGTATTCTTCTATCATGGCTTCTTTCCATTGTTTCTTCTAAGTTGATTCTTCAAATGTGGTGGGTTCTTCATTTATAAGTTTTGTCATACATGCTGCATAGCTGGAGAATATTTTGGGCCTCTTGATTTCTCTGAATGTACCAGTTTGAGCTTTGATTCTTTCTGATTCTTGTAGAGTAGCTTCAAGCCGAGCTATACATTTTCTATTTTTGGGTACAATGACTGATTCAATAGGTTCACATGGTTGCATCGGATGATCAATTTGTTATGGTTATTCGTTATGACTTTATGGAAGACAAGTACTTTCTTCTTTAGTATCTTCATATTCTTCTTCCATGGATTCTTCTATAGATTTATTGAAATCCGTCTTCTCATTGAAGGTTACATATCTGTTGACTTCAATTTTATTTTGTTCTGGAATATATATTTTGTAGGCTTTGGAGGATTCAATATATCCAACAAATATTCCCTTGTTTTCTGAGGGTTCTAGTTTCTTCCTTTTATCCTTGGGGATGTGAATGTAAACATGGAACCCAAAAATTCTTAAGTGTTCCACATTAGGTTTCTTTCCTAAAAGGGCCTCTTCTGGAGTGATATCATTTAATATGCAGTGGGGACTTCTGTTCTAAACATATATTGTTTTCATGGCTTCTTTTCCTCATAAATACATGGATAATCCTTGATCACTCATTAGTGCCTTCACGATTTATTCAATGGATCTATTCTTCCTTTCTGCTACACCATTTTTTTGAGGATTATGAGGAACAATTATCTCCCTCCTAATCCCTGCTGATTTGAAAAAGGCAACAAATTCCTTGGATGTGTATTCTCCTCCATTATTTGTTCTCAAAGTTTTGATTTTCTTTCTCTTGATGTTTTGTATTTCTACTTTGAATTCTTGAAACTTGATGAAAAAATCATTCTTTGTCTTCAAGAGATATAACCAAGTATTTATTGAGTGATCATCTATGAAGGTTACATAATAAAGAGAACCTCCTAGATATCTTACTGGCATCAAACCAAAAAAATTTGAATGTATTAGATATATGTTTTCCTTAGATTTATTATCGCTACTTGAGAATGGCTTCTTAACATTTTTAATAAGTGTACATGCTCTATAAATTCCTTCATGTGTATATTGTAGTTTTGGTATTCCTTCAACCATTTTCTCGAGGAAAGGTAATTCTTTATAGTTAAGATGAGCATACCTTCTATGCCAAAGTTCATTGGGATTGACTTCATCATGTATAATATCTTCATCATTAAGTTCTTGTAGTATGTATAATCTACCTTCACAAGTCCCAATAACTCTATCATTCTCTATGTTGTAGTATCTAGACAAAGATATTACTTCACCATCTACAAACACTATTCTATTTCCTTTGTCTTCTAGGAAATATATAGATAAAATAATATTATTTTCTAAACCAGGTACATATAAGACATTACTCAAATGAACATTGTTACATGATTCTAATTTGACGAAGGCTTGACCAATTACTTTGACTAGATAGGTGTTCTTGTATCCAAGTTATACTTTGTGAGATGTCTTCTTTTCATTCAGATTGGACAGTCTGACATGGTTTCCTTTCATATGCCTGGACACTCCACTGTCAATTATCCACATGCCATCTTTAAGAGTTCCTGTAATATATTAATAGTCTATATGATCTTTGTTTTCATTCATGATTTATGTTGACTGATAGTTGGTCAAACTTTGACTTTGATTGGTCAAACATTGACTTTGACCCAAATTATCAACCTTGATTTTTTTTCCTTCTGAGAGTGCCAATAATTACATTGGACTAAGGCGTGCACAAGAATATCCTCTCCTTGAGTATTTTGTTCCATCATAAGGTGTTGGGAAAGACTTTTTTAGGGTTTTCACCTGCCCCTGCTAATAACCCTAGCGATAATTCTTCAATAACTTCACGTGCTAGAAACCCTAGCGACAATTCTTCAATGAGCTTGATAATATTATGGATTAGCTTCCTTCCAATGTTTAGACAGTAACAAACTGATTTAACGAGGCATGGGACCATAACCTGTTAAAAAAATGGGTGTGCTCGTTTCACCATAGACAATATATCAATATTGTCACCCAACCATAGGCACAAAGGCCACCCCCGAGCACCTTAACCTTGACAGAAAAAAACATTATGGTAGCATACCAATAGCCAACCAAGGCTAGTGCACCAAGAAGGGACAACCAAATACCAAGTAGAAAGTCCAAACCAATAACCCAAAACAAGATCACTACTGCAACAGTTGCAGTTCTCCTTCACTCATGCAGACATCTTGTCCTTATGCAGTCGTGAGTGAGTGAGTGAAAACAGTTGTGGTTCTCCTTCACTCATGTAGTCTGGGATGAATTCTATTCCTAGGGGATAATAAATCAATATTAATTTATTTTATTAAGTCGACTTGTCTTCTAGGGTTATTATCCAAAGCTTTATGGTTTATCTTACTTCTCAGAATATTCTAGTCTTGTCAAAGATTACACGTGGAGGTTAATACCTCCTGTAGCTACCATAATATCAACACCTTCAAGACATGATCCATGAAAATCTTAGCCATCATGGAGGAGGTAAACGGGTATTGAAGAGTACAAAAATGAGCATACTTGAAATGGCGATCAACTACCACCATGATGACAAACTTAGTGCATGATTTAGGTAATCCAACAATGAAATCCATAGATATATCCCTCCAAATAGCGGTTGGAATTGGAAGTGATTGGAGTGTGATAGGTGCTTTGATTGTTTTTCCCTTGTTGCATTGAAACACATCACATTCTTGCACAAAAGTGAAAACATCTTGTTTCATACCATCCCCAAAAATAGAGCATTTCACCATTTCATAGGTTTTAGTAAACCCTGAGTGCACAACTAAGGGTGTAGCATGAAGCTCATAAAGTACTGTGGATTTAAGTTGTGTCTGTTGAATTAAATAGAGATAAACTCTATAGCGAAGCTCATCATTGTGCTAAGAGTACCCTGGGGAAACTAGAGCATTGTCTTGCAATTATTGGATCAAATGCACAATTTTGGGATCTTGTATCCATTCATGGTGAACCTCTTGGAGCCACTCTAGTACAATGAAGGAGAGGGAAAAAAATATCCTTCATCTTCATATTTTCGGGAAAGAGTATAAAAAACGACATTTTATTTTCCTTTCTTGTAGATGATCTCATAACCATATCCAAATAATTTAGTTACACATTTTTATATCTCTAGAGAGGAAGGATGCTTCTCTAGAAAATACTTGAGGCTCTAACAATCTATATTAATTTGGAAACGTTTCACTAATAGATAAGGGCGCCAAATATTGACTGCATGTAGAATAGCCAACATTTCCTTTTCATAGATAGATTGTCCCAAATGTTGCTCTGAGAGTTGTTTGTTGGTAAAGGAAAAAGGGCGACCATATTGCATAAGTATTGATCCAATTCCTCTCCCAAAATCCTCACATTCCAGGACAAATTTCTTTGTGAAATCAGGAAGCACCAGGACAAGGGTGGTACACATGGCCTCCTTCAAGGCTTGAAAGGCCTGATCAACTATTGATGTCCAAATGAAAGAATTATGTTTTTGAAGAGAAGTGAGAGGTGCCACAATCTTTCCATAATTATTAACAAACTTGCGATAATATCTGGTTAAACCCATAAAACCACACAATCTTTTGAGATTCTTGGGGGAGGACAATCTTGCATAGCTTCAAAATTATTAGGATCCACCCTGACACTTACCTTGCCAACAATATGACACAAGTACTCGACTTCCGATACTCCAAAGGAAAATTTATATTGTTTTAGGAAAAGGTGGTTCTTAGAGATTAGATGAAGAAATTTATCCACGTGAGTAAGATGTGTTAATATTATGGTATCCGCGGGAGGTATTTACCACTACATGTGAAGCTGACAAGAATAGAAGACTCCGGGAAGCAAGAGAAACCCTAATGAATTGGCTAATAACCTTAGAAGCCTTGTTGGCTCAAGAATATAATTTATATCAGGCTATTAGCCTCCAAGAGAAGAAGTTGGCCAGAATTAATAATAATATACTGAACAAACACATACCCAGAAGGAGAAGTCGGCCCCAGTAAACTGGCAGGATTACTATAAATACAGGGTGCCAGTTTTCATTTGACACATCTCAGGACTATATTTTTCCTAGTTGGTGTGCACTGTAGTTGCAGTTGGTGCGCAGGTTTGAGGAGAGTTGCAGGTGCAGTTGCAACAGAAACAAGTTTCAGTATTTGGCTTGGATATATCTTGGCTAGGATTTGGAACATCTTATCAGTCTTTTGTGTTGCGCTATCCTTGGGGAGAGATATGTTGCTTTTTGTTTGGCTATCTAGCCTAGGGTTTTCTTCTGGAGAAATTCTCAGGTCAAGGTTAAGGTGCTCGGAGGGAGGCTTCGGCCTGTGGTTGGGTGACGAGGGTATCGTCAATGGTAAACCGAGCACACCATCTTCTATATTCTAACAGGTTATGGGCCCACACCCCTTCAGTCAGCCTAAAATGCTAGAAGGAAACATAGCCGCTAGATATTAATCTCGTTGAGGAATTGCCGCTAGGGTTACTAGCAGAAGCAGATTCCAAAATCACTGCAGCTAGGGTTGCCAGCAGAAGTAGTTGCAGAAACCCTAAACCTCTTGTTGAGGCACCTTAAAGTGACAATATTGACCTAATCTCTGGATAGATCAGTGCGCCCTAACCCAACACATCTCCTCGTACACTCAGAAGGCCAAGACGTGAAGTTTGGATTTCTGGTCAAGTCTAGGGTTTGACCAAGTCAAGCAAGCCATGACGAACTCTATGAAGTCTGAGAACAAGCTAGAAGGAGCCTCCAACTTCAGAGCATGGAAGACAAGGATTGA
>JZKD02S1673144.1:1020245-1044840 GCA_000966675.3 Picea glauca | reverse complement strand
TAGAAGACTCCGGGAAGCAAGAGAAACCCTAATGAATTGGCTAATAACCCTAGAAGCCTTGTCGGCTCAAGAATATAATTTATATCAGGCTATTAGCCTCCAAGAGAAGAAGTCGACCAGAATTAATAATAATATACTGAACAAACACATACCCAGAAGGAGAAGTTGGCCCCAGTAAACTGGCAAGATTACTATAAATACAGGGTGCCAATTTTTCATTTGACACATCTCAGGATTGCATTTTTCCCAGTTGGTGCGCACTACATTTGCAGTTGGTGCGCAGGTTTGAGGAGGGTTGCAGGTGCAGCTGCAGCAGCAGCAAGTTTTAGTATTTGTCTTGGATATATCTTGGCTAGGGTTTGGATCATTTGATCAGTCTTTTGTGTTGCACTATCCTTGGGGAGAGATGCGCTGCTCTTTGTTTGGCTATCTATCCTAGGGTTTGCTTCCGGAGGAATTCTCAGGTCAAGGTTAAGGTGCTCGGAAGGAGGCTTCGGCCTGTGGTTGGGTGACGAGGGTATCGTCAATGGTAAAATGAGAACACCATCTTCTATATTATAACAAGATGGTATACCCTAGTTTTACTATAGATGAGAATATCATAAAAGAAAACTAAGACAAAGTGACAGAGAAAAGGAAGGAAGACATGATTCATTATACTTTGGAAATTTGATGGGGAATTACAAAGGCCAAAGGACATGAACAAGAAATCATGGTGACCCTCATGAGTGTGAAAAGAGGTCTTGTGAATGTCCTCTTCTTTCATGCATATTTGGTGGTAGTCAGACTGGAGATCAAGTTTAGTAAAGTACTTGGAACCACTCAATTCATCCAAGAGATCATCAATGACAGGAATGGCAAATTTATATTTGATGGTGATATTATCTAGGGCATGAAATTATGGACACATGCGCCAAGTACCTTCTTTCTTGAGTACCATGACCACCAGAGAGGAATAGGGGTGGGTAATATGGGAGGAATAACACCTACAGTAAGAAATTCTTGAGCAATTTTCTCAATTTCATTCTTTTGTGAAAATGGATGACAATAAGGGAAAACATTAGGTGAAAGACTATCTGGAATGAGAGGAATGGAATGATCATGAACACCGCGAGGAGGAAGTCCCTAAGTGTTAGAAAAACAAATTTGGTGTTTGGAGATGAGACATTAGAGGTCAGGATGCACTGAAGGTGTTTCAAAGGCTTGAATAACATGGAGTTGGGAAATGATGCTAGAATGGCCATTTTGAGGAATTTTCCATTCAATGGGAACTGATGATCTCAAGAGAACCGACTGCGATTCCTTGGAACTTTTACTTTTGGCCTACCTGTTGGAAATGCATGGTTAATTCCTTAAAATGCATGAGGATGGGACCAAGGGTGCGTAACCATTTTTCACCAAAAAAGATATCGCAACCACCCATGTCGATAGAAAACATACGATATTTCAGGTTGAACTACCCAATTTGGAGACATACATTTTCACAACGTCCACCACATTTCATGGAACCTCCATTGGAAATCATGATTTGAAAGTTATTGACTGCATGGACATAGCAATGGGAAATGTGACGATGAATAAAATTATGGGTGCTTACACTATGAATTAAGATGGTGACCTTTCTATTCTTAATGTAACCAATGAGCTTGTGTGTTTGGGGAGTGGAAAAACCAGTGAGATCTTTCAATGAAATGACCAGTTCTACTTCTGATCCAAATTTTAGGAGGTATATGGTCCAAATTCGAATGCAAAAGTCATAAAGCTATACAGATAATAGATTGTCCATGTGGATCAAGGATATTCCCACTTCCTCGTTAATTGATTGGTCTAATAGGTTTCCCATATAGGTCAAGGAGAGTCCCACCTCTCCATTATTGTATTGGATTTTATTTTCCACTACTTCGTTAGTTGGGTAGTTAGATCTATTATTATAATAATAAAGACTCATTTAATAATCTCTTTCCATTATTGTATCGGGTTTTATTTTCCACTACTTAGTTATTTGGGTAGTTATATCTATTATACTAATAATAGAGACTTATTTAATGAGCTATTTTTTACTTTGTCCAATGGACCATTTTGTAATGTTATATAAAGGCCTAGCAAGCCTTCTCATAATATGAAGTTACTCATTTTGGCTTCTCTCATATTTTCTATTGTTCATTGTGAGATTAATTATCTATGAGTGCTTTACTATTAATTAGTTTTAGAGTTGAGGCTCCTCTTTGAGTCTCACCTCCCGAGTACTTCATTTACATGGTTTTTTCCATGATTGTTTTTTCATGCAATATTGACATGTCTAAGATCCTCCTCTCTCGACATTCAATCCATCCATATCTCATCCCCCGAGATCTGGATCAGTGGTATCAGAGAAAGTACACTCTCCATAAGGAAAAGAGTTTGAAGCATGTTGTGGGTTCAAACATTTGCATCAATCACCAACCTCCTTATGGTACTATCGTAATCCATTTTCCGGGTTGTACACTGTAAGCATCACAGTTGGTCCACAGGAACTACAGGGACTTTTTTCCCTCCGATCTTTGTTAACCATTACAAGGAGAACCATAGATGGATTCACAACATCCATACATGGATCAACTATATCCCTTGGTCTGCAACATTTTCAACAAAATTTCAGGGTGTCCATGCTTCCCACAGAGATTCTACAGCCTCTACAACAACCCATGCTACTCTACAAACCCTTGGCATCCTTTGTGGCCCTCTACATTCAAACAACTTCAAAGAGGTTTCTTGACCTCTACACCACATACCATTAGAACTATCTCTTCAATATATCGAATGGGTATTTCACGAAATATCATTTGGCTTCTTGGTTTGAGAGATATCATCGATTGAATCTTAGCATGTATTTGACCCAAGGAGGTGGTGCATATGACCATATTCAATGGAGATTTTCTCCCTACTCAGGAAACTACAAAAGGATTTCCACATATGGATGGACATATCTCTTCAATTTGTCAAATGGGTATTTCTCAGAATCTCATTTGTCTTTTTGGTTTGAGATATATCATTGATTGAATCTCAACATATATTTGACCCAAGGAGGCCACACGTACCACCATATTAAAAGGTATTTTTATCCCTAATAAGAAAACCACAGAAGGATTTGCACATATGGATGGAAATATTTCTTCAATATATCAAATGGGTATCTCAAATAATTTCATTCCGTTATCTATTTTATAAGATATCTTTGATTGAAGAGGCACATGTCTGTAACCAGCATGGCCACTCGCCCTTCAAATTTGGCCTGGTTTTTCTCAATCCATGGGCCACCTCAGAACAAATTCCATATACCGATGGAAATATATCTTTAATATCTCCAATGGGTCTTCGACGTAATTGGATTTCATCACCAGTAGTAGAATTTATGAATGTATTTGCATCAGGATGTTCACAACCCCTAAAGTCACGATTTTTTCATATTGTTTTTTAAATTTTGGGATTTTATTAAAATTTCTTTATTTTTCTAGACATGTACAATTCCATTGTCAACTAGATTATGGTTCAACCAGAAATCCACAGTTATGGGTCAACTACACAAAACCCTTCTCTTCATTGGGTATTTTCACATTGTAATCATAATGGTACAATAATACAATTTCTTTTTTTAGCATGGTGAAATGATGGGGACCATCATTTTCTAAGGGGGGAGGAATGATCCAAATTTTAGGGGGCATATGGTCTAAATTCAGATGCAAAATTCATAAATCTATAAATCTAATAGATTGTCCATGTTGATGAAGGATATGCCCACCTCATCATTAATTAATTGGGCTAACATGTTGCCCATATGGGTCAAAGAGAGTCCCACCTCTCCATTATTTTATTGGGTTTTATTTTCCACTACTTAGTTAGATGGGTAGTTAGATATATTATTATAATAATAGTGACTCATTTAATGATCTTTTTCCATTATTGTGTTGGGTTTTATTTTCCACTACTTAGTTAGTTGGGTAGTTAGATATATTATACTAATAATAGAGACTCATTTAATGAGCTCTTTTTGAATTTGTCCAATGGACCATTTTGTAATGTTATATAAAGACCTAGAAATCCTTCTCATAATACGAAGATACTCATTTTGGATTATCTCATATTTTCTATTGTTCATTGTGAGATTAATTAGATATGAGTAATTTACTAGTAACTAGTATTAAAGGTGAGCCCCACCTCCCGAGTACTTCATTTACATGTTTTTGTCAATGTTTTTTTTTTTTGAAGACAAAATGAGTAACTTCATATCATGAGAAGACTTTCTAGGCCTTTATATATCATTACAAAATGGTCCATTGGACAAAGTCAAAAAGAGCTCATTAAATGAGTCTTTATTATTAGTATAATAGATCGAACTACCCAACTAACTAAGTAGTGGAAAATAAAACCCGATACAATAATGGAAAGATCTCATTAATTGAGTCTCTATTATTATAATAATAGACCTAACTACCCAACTAACTTAGTAGTGGAAAATAAAACTAAGTACAATAATGGAGAGGTGGGACTGTCTTTGACCCATATGGGAAACCCATTAATGCAATCAATTAATGAGGAGGTGGGCATCTACTTGATCCACATGGAAAATATATTAACTTTATAGCTTTATGAATTTTACATCCGAGTTTAGACCATATACCCCCCTAAAATTCATATCAAATTCGATTGTATCATATGGCAGATTAATATCAGTTGTCTCGGGTAATTCTGCAATATGAGAGTTCTCTATGTCTTCTTTAGAAACATCCTCAGAGATGGCCATAAACAATTTTTTTTCGTTACACTTGTGTCTCGTAAAATATTTTTCATCACAATTATAATGAAGGCCCTTCAGTTGGCATTTGGCTATTTCAGCTAGACTTAATTTTTGGATCTTGAGAGTAGGAGGAGGATATGGGTTGGTAGGGAGAGTGCGAGGAGTAAAGGAAGGTTTTCGTGAGTAGCCTCCAACCAATTTTGAGGGTGAGGCATGAGGACTTGGGCTCAAATTTCATCTTCGAGACCACTAATAAAACATTCTCTAAAGAAATCATCAGGCGTGCCCTTCGTTCTAAAATCCAAGTGTTTAAAGGAAGATATAAAGTCTTTCACTATGCCATATTGTTTCAACTTCGTCAAATGGCCTAGATAGTGAGTGTGAGTTTCAAATATTTCTTATATCTCAGCCACAAATTGTGTCAAAGAAGCATACCCTTGAAGGGTCTTTCTACACAAGTGCCACCATTGCTAGCATTCCATATCCAAATATAGGACACCATAATGGAGTTTGGTTGGATCATCATTAATTCCATGCAAGGAGAAATCATGTTCCATTTGAGTGACCCAACTAGTGGGATATGAGGCATCAAATTTGTTCACTTCAACTCGGGGAAGATGGGGGTCATGAGGAGATGAGTTAGAATGAAGGTTCATATTATGGGAAGATTATCACCTTCGGAATGGGAAGGGGGGTCAAGGTAAGGAGAACCACGAGACTTTTTTATCCATTGGGTGAGGGAGTCTAGGTTGCTCTTAATAGAAGTCAAATCACACTTAATATTAACAAAGTCAACATCAAGGATTTCCAAGTGGGACTAGGAGAAAGAAATTTCATAGGTCATTTTTTGGATGTCAACCTTGTGTTTTTTGGATTCATCTTGCAGGGATTGAAGGAATTCTTGGTTGTGAGTGTGGGCCATGGGGAAAGGAGGGGAATGGAGGAGGGGGAGTGGGTCCCCCCAAAAAGGGTGAAAATGATATATATGACTGTGTTCAGTGTGAGAAGAGGAAAGCAATGAGATGGATGTAAAATAAGGATGTTAGGGAGGGGTCGGGACGATAATTTTTTTTTCTTAAAAATGATAGGTACTACTACGATCAGAATGAACAGAAGAATCCAGTGGGATAGGTCTCAAATAATGGTGTGGTCGGAGCCCAGGATTTTGTTTTTACTCATGCAAAGTTATACTCTGAACTGAATAATATTGTAGAGGCAGAATGCATAGATTCTTAACAATACCAAATATGTAGTAATTCCGCAACCCCAATGTAGACGACAAGGTTGTACTACAAGAGATCATGTCTTTTCCTTTTCTGTTTGGTTCCCAAGGGTTAGGGTTTGTAGGGGATCTACAGTCAAGGTTTTTCCCTATGGTATATCTCTCTAATATACATGTAGGGTACAACAATAGTACTCAGCCCAGTATCTCATGTCACCAACTAAGGAGGATAAACCATACCCTTAGTCGTACTACTCGACTACCTAGGTACTAGAGAGTCACTTCCCGAGTGTTTTTCTCGGTGACATTATAGAAGTCAGGTGATCGATCAGTTTATGTTCATAAGGCTTTAGGATGCCTAGAAGGGTCTGTATACATGTGTTGTTTGATGCTCTACCACTCGAAGGGGAACCAATAGGGGTTACAAGGGTGGCCAACAGATGTGCGCTTAAGTACCACTTGTATTTCCTATGTGTATGACTCCCCGAAAATGGGTTTATGTGCATAACGATGGATCTTTGTAGCTTAAATACATCGGAATACATCTCTACCCTAGAAAAAAATAACCCACAATTTTATGTCAAGGAAAGTGGTCTGATACCACTTGTAAGGTACCAAATCTATTATATGAGAAGAAAAGAGCAATATTGCAGAGAATAACAATGAAATAGTAACATAAAATGAATATACAATAGAGATTAACAACGTGTCAACAAATTATATGGAACCACAACACCCAAAATTATACCTTTATTGATAGGAAACAATGTTCACTTGCTTCTTCGAGGGGGATACCTCCAGTAGAGCATAGCTCTATCACAATAATTCTCAAGACAAAAACTCTCATTCCATCGACTCCTATTTATATTAAATCTATCTACCAAGAGAAAAATCTAAAGGAAGATCTTTCTAGAAGCGAAAGATTCTATTCGGTCTTCTTACATTTGACTTATTCTTCCTTATTACTAGGACTTATTAATATTGTCCTTTATTGCATGTAAAATATATTATTCTACCTACATGAGGGATTAGAGAGGTTAGGTCCCTAGCATCATGTCCTCTTGCTGCTATGATCATCCTCTTCACCTTTGAATCACCCTTCACCAATCAACAACTTCACCACTCTCCACCAATTCTTCAACTGAAAGTTGACCACCAAAACACAGAGCATTCTCTACACCAACGTTCTCTAACACAAGCCATCTCTTCCATGTATTGAAATTGCAGTTTGAATCCAACTCTCAAAAGGTTCTCTAACTCTTCCACTAGAATCTCACCTTGAACACATTCTCCTTTCATTTGATCCATGATTTCACCCTTTACAAATTGACCACAGGTTAGTCACAAAATTTATTCCCTTCTGTCAATGCAGAGTACTCTTCCTCAATGCATAACAATCATTTAGCCATACAAGGATTTCACTATACGATTCTTTCAAATTGATTCTACACGATCGCCCAACGCATCACTGCTCACTTCTAAATGGATTCTAATATCGATTGACTTTTGTGCTCAGTCTCCTTTACCAAGGGGTGTACAATAATAAAATAACATAAAACTACACTTATCTATACAATTATAGAAATATGTACAAAAATTGTAAATCAACAAAGCACACAAATTCCAAGTATTTAATAACACATAAATCCAAGGACATTAACACAGTATTTGTGGCAAAAACATTGCCATTTTTCCATTCCTCATAAACTCTGTACATACATAGAATCAACCTGATCTAATCCCAACTTCCCTTAGCCAGTCGATCCCCATCGAACTAGCTAGAAGGCCAACCAACCACAATTGAACCTTTCACACCTCTTTAATTTACATATTTATGCTTGGAGTTAATGTTTCCAGCACAACGAAACTACTCCCTACAAACCTGTAACTTATCCCTAAAACTATGAAATTGTTTTTAAACATAGATATTCCATCTCATCTCCAAGTACTCATTACTTTGTTATTTTTAGCCTCCATCGAATTGATGCCACAGTTCAAGGGATTAGTTATATAAATCATCACTTGCAATGACACCTATCTCTATGACTCATAATTTAGAAACATCTAAAAACTTATGGCTTGTCTCTCACCTAATGAATCATGATTTACATCTCGTTTCACTTCAAACCTTCTAATGATAACTTACAACCCATGAACTTTTACCAAGTATTTATAGTAATTTACAATAAACCCCTCCTTGGGCTTATTCAAGACCCCATGGTCTGATTAAACTCGAGAATTTCTGAGGAAGACATATGCACCTACATCAGGGATCCTAGGGAAAGGCTGGATAATTCTTCCTCTAACATATAATTATCATTGAGTGGGAGGTCAAACACAGGTCAATGGACCCTTTTTCTAGCATAGTATTTACATCAATATCAAGCCTAGGGAAAGGGAACCCTATGATTCCTCCACATTAGTATTATGGATGAAGGGGAGCCTTTGGAAGGGCCGATCAACAGTTACTCTAGTGTATTATTCATGTGGAAAGAGAGACATGAAAAGGATCGATCGATTCTTCCTCCAAAATAATGTCCCAAGCATGATCGAGCTCAGGAAAGGGTCATACAACCCTTTTTTAAGCATAGTGTTATCGTAGAGGGGGTTTCTAGGGAAGGTTTAGACTAACATTCATCTATAATATTATTCCCATATAGAAAGAGCTAGAGAAAGGCTTGGTCGACCTTCCTTTAGAATACAATTTTCATCAAGGGGGAACACTAGGGAAGGGTTTCCCAACACGAGATGGTATTCTCGTCTAATGGACTGATTGGTGAATAAATTCTTTAGATGAATATTTTCTTCGAGGTGATCCCTAGGAAGGGTCTACAAAGAAATTTTATAATATATTATTCTCAACGAGGGAAAGTTTGTGGGAGGGTTGATCAACTCTTCATTCAACATAGTATTATTGTCATTGGAAAAGCCCAAGAAGGTTCAACCAACCCTTCTTATAGAAAATTATTATTTTCCCAAGGGGTTGGGGAAAGTGTTATCCAACTTTTCAATCATGAAAGTATTCCCATAACGTGGTATGCCAAGGAAATTTTGGATGACACTTCCTCCATATTTTTATTTTTGTGAAAGGGGTCTCGGAAAAGGGTCCTCCAACTCTTCCTCAAACATAATATTCCCATCCATGAAGAGCCATCAAAGTGTTTGGATGTCCCTTCGAACAACACAATATTCTCATCAAGTGATATTTCAGGGACGAGTCAACCGACCCTTCTCCTAGCATATATTTCTCATATAGTAGTATCTCAAGAAAGATCGAATCAACCATTCCTCCACTATAATATTTTCATATAGAAAGAGTTGGTATAATCACTCTCTAGTATAGTAATGATGCTAAGGGAAATCCCTTGGAAGGGTCAACGAAAATGACAAAGTCGATAAGTTAACTTAATGAAATGTTAGTGAGTAGGTACAACCACCTTAACCATCCATAGGATATAAATGCTCATGTGAATGAATAGAACATGGTTAGTCGGCCAATTAGGTTTAGCATGATTGGTTGGGAGGAATGATTATTATCCTCCCCACCCAAGTTTAATTCAATTCACACAAGTAACATGTTGATCTTTTAACAAGTATATTATTGTGATAGCTTGGAGCCTTGTTGTTGACAAGACTTGTACCCTAAACATTCTAGGGTTTTAGGATATTGTAACTCGAAAAAAAACGAATTACTCAACTTTCCTACCTATATTTGTTTTCATGGAAATAAAGAATAGTTTCTATATTTGTTTCCGTGGAAATAAAAAACATGTGTTTTCATGGAAATAAAGAATATGTTTTATATTTATTTTCATGGAAATAAAAAACATGTGTATGAATCATGTCAAGTGCATTTTCTTTCGTAGGCTTTCCTGGAATCAAAAAAAATAATCGTTAGTCTTTTATGTATGCCATCATGGCCATTTTTTTTAATGGAAACTTCTACACAAAGATTCCTTCGAAATCTTAAATCATTTTGATTTTAAAAAATGCAAGATGTCCCCAAATTTTAAGCTTTTCTCGTTTTCAAGGAGATGCATCAAGTATCTTAGCCAAAAGCAAATAGTATGTCTAAAAAATATTAGATCATTTTTACCAACGTATATATATATATATATATATATTAAAAAATTTGATTCCGTAGAAGTCATGATTATTTGTTTTAAATAATGAGTACCATTAGAAAATTAAAAATTATATACATTAAATTACTTTAAAATAATATGTCTAAAAAATATTACATCATTTTTACCAACGTGTATATATATATATATGAAATAAAAAATTTCATAAAATATTTGATTCCGTAGAAGTCATGATTATTAATGAGTACCATTACAAAATTATAAAATATTTGATTCCGTAGAAGTCATGATTATTTGTCTTAAATAATAAGTACCATTACAAAATTAAAAGTTATATACATTAAATTACTTTAAAGGTTTATATCATTATCGTCATTGTTTTTTTTTTCTTTAAAATATAATTATGAGGGGTAGGGTATAGGGTATGAGAGAATTATTATTTTATAAGGGAGTGTATGTGATCTTTTATTTGTGAGATAAGTGATTTTTTTCAATTAATTATTTGATTGTTAAAGTTTATATAGGTATATATACTTTATCCTTGTCTAGATTTGAACTTGTAATTTTTTAAGAAGAAATATATACTCTTAACCATTAAACCAAACCTTTAACTATCATAATACAATACAAGGTTTAAAAAATATATTTTTTCTACTATAAATAATTTTTATATTAATAATGAAGTAATGTTTATTCATAAATATGAAGAAGAATTAAAAAAAATGTTTTATTTATTTAACAATGTAAATTAATAATTTGATAGATATTTTTCTATGTTGCATACGTGGGAATATTGGGAACAAGGATGATTTTAGGGGTTAAATTTTGCTCATGGGCTAATTTTCCATGGTTTTTCCCAAAAAAAGATTTACCATTTTAAAAATGATTTGCCAAAATTCTATAGGATAACATTATTTTACCTTAAAAATAACCAAAAGTTTATACAACCTATACAAAATCCTTAAAAATTTGAATATTTTTATAAAAATATCGCAAAACATTTATAGTTGGAATATGAAGGATTAGGATTAGTTTCTACATTTTAAAATAAATTTCTATCCTTAAAATCATCCCTGGTTGAGAATGTGGATACGAGTGTCCTGAACGAGTAGAAGTTTCCCCCAAATTTAAAATTACTCATTTAATTCGTGCTAATAATTATATGAATATATTTAACACAATAATGAAACTTTAATATCCATAAATATTCCATTAGAAAATGAGAAACAAAATTGAAAATACATATATACAATTTTAACATCTTTTTAAAATTAAACTTTACATATATAAACTTTAAACATCTTTGTAAATTTGAAGCATTATTCTTTTTTTATTGAAAATAGTACTACTCTTCTAATATGAAAATACAATAAAAGTCAATGATATGGTTGGTTGATATCAACTAGAGAGTGGAGCAAATGTGATTTATTTGACTTTCATGTTTAGTTTGGGCTTGAAGGAAAACATAAATGCATTAAGAGTTTTTCATATGCACAACTATAAAGTGAGTATTATTTAGTTTTACCCGTAGTTCAATCTTAGTTTTATAGTGATATTTTGAATAAATATAATGAAAATATTTGTAAGAAATTACATATTTGTAATAAAGGAATAAATATATTTACATTTTAATTTAATATAATTTTAATTTAAAGTTCTTTTTTTAGGACACTCGTTCCCAAGTTCCCATTTCTTTGATGTTGAAGCTCCCAAAAAACTCCCAAATTCCCAAAAAAAATCCCAACTAATTGGGGACGTTCCCAACTAGTTCTCAAAATCTCAGAACTTAAAGAATTTAAAAACTAGATATATGATATTTTTTGAAAAAGAATTAAAAAAAATGTTTTATTTATTTATTTAACAATGTAAATCAATAATTTGATAGATATTTTTTAAAAATAGTATAAAAAGAGGTTTGTTTCTCTATATAAAATATTCTTTCAAAGTTTTATTAACATGCCAATTTGAATACGAATCTATAACCCAACTTCATATAATAAAACTATTAATTTATATAATAATAATTTTCCAAAGTAAACTTTTCCATTACGAAAATTAATATTACTTTATAATAAAATTTAAATTTATTATATTGCCCATCTTTTGAAGAGGATGATACCCCACTATAAGGTGATAATGAATAATTATTTAGTGAGAATCAATAATTAAATCTATGATTATGATTTCCTACATAAAATTGACTAAGAAGGAAACATTCATCTTGAACCTATAACACTCCTCAATCAAGATCTTAGATCTTACCTAAGTAATAGGTTTTTTTTTTTTTTTTTTTAATAAGTAAATTTTTTTATAAAGAACCTTCAAAAATCAGAGTTCCAAAATTTGCATAGTGTCGTGCTGTAATAACTGAACTATCCTAGAGGGAAACYAGTTTAGCCAGTTGGTATTAGGACCAAAGTATCTAGCAATCTTTCAGTAGTTGTAAGCATATTTCATACATAGAAAACTAAGAACAAGAAGCAAAAAAGATATTCGAGTGGTACAGAGGTCAGACATGACACGTGGACAGAGGTCATACACCTGGCTTGTAGCTTTTCCCTCCCAATGGAGAGATGACACAGGTCGCTAGGTCCCAGGGCTCCTCTTCGACAATTGTCCCCCTCCATTCCATCTGCTCCTACATGGCTGCATCCTCATCACCGCTTTCCTTTTCGCCACCAGGCCAAGTGCTTCCCATTTCCCTGGGTGCATGCATGCCCGATCCTGCTACAACGTGCTCATCGAGTGATTCTTCTGCAAAGAGTGTGTACTCTGCATCCATGGTCGAACTTGAGTCTCCATCTCCTGTGGGAAGCCCCCCACCCCCTAAGTCACCTGCCTGAATGTACTCTACTTGAGTGTACTCTCATGTCCCAGCTGCAACTAGTGAGGAGTGGAAGGTCCCCTGGAAAGAGGAGAGAATCTAGAGGAGCACAATAGTCTTGCAGTCCAGTATCTCCAGTTGAAATTGGAGGTCGTCCAGTCCCTTTCGAAGCTCGAAGACTAGACCGTGGAGAATGGAAAGACTATCCTGCAGCTATGAATCTTGGACGGAGTCTGAAAAGGAATGTGGCCCCGATAGGGTTCTCGGGAAAAAGGGTGGTGTTGCCAAGGATGGGCAAGCATAGGAATTCTCTAGTAGGCCTAGTGCACTAGCTGGTGAGTTCAGTGGGACTACGAGAGGCGAAACTAAAGAAGAATCCATGTTAGAGATGGGTCCTGGTTGAAAACCCAGTGAACTATTGGAGAGAGCCAGCCCTTCGAGCCGAGAAACTGGAGGGGAGGAGGGGGTGCTTGGGAATTGCTCAGGCTGAGACTGCAAGGAGTGCGAGAGGCATGAACCAGGGGAAGATCCTGGGGAAAGTGAAGGCGCCGAAGAGAGGACCGGTGGAGGTCGAAGTGGTTGCTAGGGAGAGCCTCGCCTTGGCTTACCTCTTTTCTTTGGAATTCTAACGACACAAGGGAAGAAGGGAAGCACATGGGAAGGGCCCAGGTAGACAAGGAGGAGCTGGAGATGAAGCCAGTTGCAGAGGCGCTTAGCAAAGGAGTGAGGATGGAATAAGGCATGACTTCGCAGTTGAAGAAGGAGGCAATGTTGCATGCGCAGAGTAATGGAAAGTTCATCGAGTTGATCCATGGAGGGGACAACAGGAGCACCAGGAGTAATGGTGCCTAGATAAAAGCAAGTGGGATTTAAATGAATGGGGGTGGTGGTGGGGTGTGCCATGCTTCAATCACATGGTCCTCGCCATGCTGGCCATTTCACGCCACCTCCAAGTGCCATGTGTCCCACACTATCACCCCATCCGAGGGATAAGTAATAAGTGCTTTGATAAGCATTGAAAGCACTAATAAATTTTAATAAAAATGATTTTATTTATATTATTATTAAATAATAATAATAATGATGATTATATTTGTATTTTATTATAAAAAAAATTAACCATATTATTTAGTAAAATAGATAAAAAAATTATTTTAATTTTATTGTCATAAGCTTTATAACCCAATATAAAGGAGATGTGTAATTCATTGATTTCTCAACAAGGAGTTGACATATAAAACTTAAAAATATATTAATAACAAAAGAAAACAATTTCCACTATAAATAAAATATTTAAATATTCACTTTAAGTAAAATAATTCAATATGACATAGACATATAATTCCTTTGATTATTAACATAAAATTAACACAAAACCTTAAAAAAACTATTAATAATACACATTTAATAAAAATTATTGTAAAAAATATTGTATTTATATTAGCAAAGTGATAAACCTCACTCTCTAGAACAAGATTATATTTGAGAGAAATTTCCTCCCTCCTACATAATGTTTCATTGACTACATACTACATGTACATATATTCTTATATAATCCCTTAATCACTACATGTACATATCTTTTTACATAATCCCCTAATAGTAAATATGGGGAAGCACGAGCACGGGGGATCATTTATGATTGTGAAGGAAAAGAAATAAATACATTTTCAAATAATAATAAAACTAGGGAATTAGCTTTATTCACATGTTTGAGATTAATTGATTCCATAAAGTTATATAAAAATAACAGTAAGAGGGGACTCTTCTCGGAGATAATTATCATAGCACTAAGGAAAGAATCTACGCAAATCCAAAGAATAATGAATGAGGAAGTAGTATTTGACGAGGTAGAATATCACAATGTCCTAAGAAATATGAATGGAAAATAGTACACATTGACTAAAAAGGCTTGTGGTCTCAAACAAGGAACATTGTGAATTTTTTTTTATAGCCAAAATGAGATTATCTTCCTCAAATAGGCTTCTTTGAAGATGTTGAATTACCAAGGTATGGGAGAGGCTAGGGTGAACTTGTTTGTGGGTTGAATTGTGTTTAAGGAGATAGAGACATTACAATAATATAATTCAAGAAAAAGTAAAATAATTTTACACAATATATTTTGGATAAGAAGTTGAAGTTCTTTTAATTTAATAATAAAAAAAAGCATTTCAATGTCTATTTCAAATAATTTATTTTTTATAACAATTATATATATATAAAATCTTGAATGGGAATAATGGTTAAGACCTTAGTATTAAGGAGATGTCTAAGTATTCAACATGAAGTTGAAATGTTATATATCTATATTTATATCTCTCTAGCTGCATCATCTTGGATAAGATAATTTGTTAGCATAGTCAAATTGAGGAGGTTAAGACTATCCATAAACGATAAGTTAGGTGAGGTTTACAATTTGCTTTGTTCATATTAGCCATTAAGTTGGTGTTCACATTGGTTGTTAGATGGATAGAGCTACTTTTGGATCAATCAAATGAAAGAGATTGAGTTCTAGAATGAGAGGATCGATTCCGGTATACACACTTTTGCAGGATGTATAGGCTCCAATATATATATATATATATAATACTGAGTGGGTTGAATGGTTAAGAACACATGTTTCCTTTGAACATGCCACAAGTTCAAATCCCTTACATGTATATATTCATATATTTTAGTATAAACAAATATTTAAATTTTATTCAATATTATTTTTAATGTTTTTAAATGTAAATTTAGAATTTTTATTTTGTTTATGATAATAAAGTTGAAATTTATTTTTAATTTTTATTTTTCATGTCCATCTTGTTACGTGATATACATTTTGCACCCAACAATTCCGTCATATACATTTTGCACCCAACAATTATGTCATATACATGAGACTGAATAATTTATAGAATATTATAACATTGTAATTTATAGAATATTATAACATTTATAGTAATTTATATAATGCTACAACACTTTGTACTTAATGAATAGTATAAACAAATACTTAAATTTTATTCAATATTATTTTTAATGTTTTTAAATGTAAATTTGTAATTTTGTAATTTTGATTTTGTTTATGATAATAAAGTTGAAATTTATTTTTAATTTTTATTTTTCATGTCCAGCTTTTTTAGTGATATTCATTTTGAACCCAACAATTACGTCATATACATTTTTCACCCAACAATTACAGAGTCTCGCGTTGGCGAAATAGCAGGTTCACATTTTTCATGTCTAGTTTGTTTGTGATATACATTTTGCACCCAACACTTCCGTCATATACATTTTGCACTCAACAATTCTGTGATATACATGAGACTGAGTAATTTATAGAATATTATAACATTGTACCAAGATTTATAGTAATTTATATAATTCTATAACACCTATTCATGTCCATGATATTATGTGATATACATTTTGCACCCAACACTTCCGTGATATACATTTTGCACCCAACAATTATTTCATATACATAAGACTAAGTAATTTATAAAATATTATAACATTACAATTTATAAAATATTATAACATTGTACCAAGATTTATAGTAATTTATATATTGCTATAACATTTTTACTTAATGAATAGTATAAACAAATATTTATATTTTATTCAATATTATTTTTAACTTTTTTAAATGTAAATTTGAAATTTTGAAATTTTGATTTTGTTTATGATAATAAAGGTTAATTTATTTTTAATTTTCATTCGTGGGTTCACATTTTTCATTTTATTCTGTCATATACATGAGATTGAATAATTTATAGAATATTATAACATTGTACCAAGATTTATAGTAATTTATATAATGCTATAACACTTTTTACTTAATGAATAGTATAAACAATTATTTAAATTTTATTCAATATTATTTTTAAAGTTTTTAGATATAAATTTGAAATTTTGATTTTGTTTATGATAATAAAGTTGAAATTTATTTTTATTTTTCATTTTTCATTTTTCATTTTTCATGTCCATGTTGTTCATGTTTTATTTTTCTTGTCCAACGTGTTTTGTGATATACATTTTGCATCCAACAATTCTATACATGAGTCTGAGTAATTTATAGAATATTATAACATTGTATCAAGATTTATAGTAATTTATATAATGCTATAACATTTTTACTTAATGAATAGTATAAACAAATATTTAAATTTTATTAAATATTATTTTTAAAGTTTTTAAATGTAAAATTAGAATTTTGGAATTTTGATTTTGTTTATGATAATAAAGTTGAAATTTATTTTTAATTTTCATTTTTACATTTTCCACCCAACAATTACGGAGGGTGAGCGAAGTAATTTATAGAATATTATAACATTGTACCAATATTTATAGTAATTTATATAATGCTATAACACTTTTTACTTAATGAATAGTATAAACAATTATTTAAATTTTATTTAATATTATTTTTAACGTTTTTAAATGTAAATTAAGAATTTTGATTGGTGAAATTTATTTTTATTTTTTATTTTTCATGTCCAGCTTGTTATACATTTTTCAACCAACACTTCCGTCATATACATTTTTGCACCCAACAATTCTGTTATATACAATTCTGTAATTTATAAAATATTATAACATTGTAATTTATAGAATATTATAACATTGTACCAAGATTTATAGTAATTTATATAATGCTATGACACTTTTTATTTAATGAATAGTATAAACAAATATTTAAATTTTATTAAATATTATTTTTAACGTTTTTAAATGTAAATTTGAAATTTTGGAATTTTGATTTTGTTTATGATAATAAAGTTGAAATTTATTTTTAATTTTCATTTTTACATTTTTCACCCAACAATTACGGAGTCGTGGGTTGACAAAGTCGCGGGTTCACATTTGGGTTCACATTTAGCTTGTTCCGTGATATACATTTTGCACCCAACACTTCCTTAATATACATTTTACACCCAACGATTTAGTCATATACATGAGACTGAGTAATTTATAGAATATTATAACATTGTAATTTATAGAATATTATAACATTGTACCAAGATTTATAATAATTTATATAATGCTATAACACTTTTTACTTAATGAATAGTATCAACAAATATTTAAAGTTTATTCAATATTATATTATTTTTAATGTTTTTAAATGTAAATTTGGAATTTTGGAATTTTGATTTTGTTTATGATTTTTAATTTTTATTTTTCATGTCGAGTTTGTTCCTTGATATACATTTTGCACCTAACACTTCTGTCATATACATTTTGCACCCAACAATTAC
Source organism: Picea glauca (assembly GCA_000966675.3). NCBI lineage: Eukaryota > Viridiplantae > Streptophyta > Pinopsida > Pinales > Pinaceae > Picea > Picea glauca. The sequence continues at coordinate 1,026,689 of JZKD02S1673144.1, read as the reverse complement.
GGAGTCGCAGGTTGGATGAGTCGCGAGTTCACATTTTTCATTTTTCATGTCCAACGTGTTCTGTCATATACATTTTGCACCCAACACTTCTTTCATATACATTTTGCACCCAACAATTCCATCATAGAACATTGTACCAAGATTTATAGTAATATGTATATGGCACAATTGTTGGGTGAAAAATGTATACGTCGAAAGTGTTGGGTGCAAAATGTATATCACGGAACAGGTTGGACATGAAAAATGAAAAATGTGAACCCACAACTCCGCCAACCCGCGACTCCCTAATTGTTGGGTTACATGGGTTATGTATTAAATATTTCATGTACAATCAAACTTAAATACTAGGAAATCAAACTAAATCGAGAATACTAAATTCTGCATGGATACCACATGTACTGCAACTTGCAACCCACACATTTACTCCCATTCCAACCTGGCAGGGACTATGTTGCCTTGCAACACTTGTTAATGCCTTGCAGTTCACTGAATAGACATTTTTTACCTTGAAGCGTAAAAATGTAGAAATAGAGAAAAATAGAAATCGAAAGAAAGAAAATGAAAGGGAAGAAAATAAAGTTAATTTAAAGTAGGAAAGATGAGGAAAGGGAAATGTCTCACCTCAAGTTTAATAGTTACGAGTAAAGTCAAATAAGCACGATGTCTTGCACATAAGCATTTAAAGAGAATTATATGTATTTACTGATTTTATGCATTGAAGATGAACAAGTTTAATGGTTGCAAGTAAATTCAAATAAGCATGATGTCTTGCACATAAGCAATTGAAATTTAAAGAGAATTATGTAAATATTGATTTTGTGCATTGAACATGCACACTAGAGCTAGCCACTCCATTTTCAAGGTTGTCTAAGAAAGTATAATATTTTTTATTACTAAAGTGCCAACTCATTACTAGATAAAGTATGAGTGAGTAGAAAGTATAGAGAACAAAAGTAAAACAAGTGTTGCGTGGCAATTTAGTCCCTGCCAAGCAAGTTACAAGGTAAATTGTGGAAAATGGGTCGAATTGTAAATGACGGAAGTGTTTGATGCAAAATGTATATCATAGAAATGTTGTAAGCAACATGTATATCACAGAACATGGGGCATAAAATTTCGTTAGCGCTAAGGTGCAACCCCACGGAGAGATAATTAGCCAAGTGTTGAAAGGAACTGTGGTCAGTCAGGCTCATGATGTGATGATATAGGACCAATCGACGAGTTAGAAAAATTAAGGTTCAATTTTAAGTATATTTATTTAAATTGTATTTATATTAATGTATCGTAATAGATAATTTGTGGTCCAAATGTAGACCATGTTCCAATATGTGGACGAATTGTAGACCACGAAAGTATTTGGTGCAAGATGTATACAACATAACTCTAGATGACACAAGTTTGGGGTGCAAGATCTATAATAACGCTAACCCGGGGGTCAGTCGGGCTCCCATAAATCATTGTTGAATACATTTTTTTTGGTTGTTAATGGAAATAAGAAAACCTATGCACTGAGTTTTCATGAGTAGAAGCATAATATATATACAATTTGATAGGCAGGGCCTTACGTCTCCTCGGGAGCCCTTGTCACCCTATTTTGAAGCTCGTTCGACTGTTTTTCCCCTCTATTCTCTCTTTCTCATTACTTAGTTGTTTTTTCAAAAATGTCCCAATGTGCGCATTAGCAGATGGACCAGTTCACATTTGTGCTAGTTCTTTTATATCGTGACTTCGATCGACCACTAACCATTCGATGCCTAGCCATTTTTCAGATCACAGATTTTTGGATAGGCAGGCTCTATAACTGGGGTCAAATTATATATGACGCAAGTGTTTGGTGCAAAATGTATATCACGGAAGTATGGTGTGCAACATGTATATTACGAAATAGCGGGAATAAGAAATCGATAGTGTGAAGTCCTGATGAATTGTAGAGTATGGAAGTTATGGGTGCAAGATGTATATTTCTCACTTGTAGATTATGAAAGTTTTGGGTGCAAGATTTATAATAGCACCAACTCAGGGGTCGGTCGGACTCCCATAAATTGTTGTTGAATACGTATATCATGGAACATGGGGCATAAAAATTCGATAGTGCTAAGTTGCGACCCCACAGAAAGATATTTGTCTAAGTATTGAAAGGAACTGCGGTTGGTGGGGCTCATGATGTGACGATATAGGACCAATCAATGAGTTCAAAAAATTCAGGTTCAAGTTTAAATATATTTATTTAAATTATATTTATATTAATGTATCTTAATAGACTTTTTGTGGGCGAGATGCAAACCATGTTCCAATATGTGGACAAATTGTAGACCAGAGAATTTTTGGATGCAAGATCTATAATAGTGCCAACCCGGGGATAAGATGGCATGAATACCCTCTTCGTGTTACAAATTTTGCATTGAAATGGGGTTGAATTGTAAATGATGGAAGTGTTTGGTGCAAAATGTATATCACAAAAGTGTTGTGTGAAAAACGTATATCACGGAATAGTGGGCACAAAAATTCGATAGTGCTAAGTCGTGACTACGCAAAGAGATAATTGGCTAAGTGTTGAAAGGAACCGCGGTTGGTGTGGCTCATGATGTGACGATATAGGACCAATCAACGAGTTTGAAAAAAACCATGTTCAAGTTTAAATATATTTATTTAAATTGTATTTATATTAATGTATCTTAATAGATTACTTGTGGGCGAAATGCAAACCATGTTCCAATATCTAGACGAATTGTAGACCAGGGAAGTTTTGGGTGCAAGATGCATATGGAGAAACTGTAGATGGCCTAGGTTTTGGGTGCAATATTAGTTGTTACCAGTGAAAGAATAATGAATTTGAATTGAACATGGCATGGATATCCTCTTCGTGTTACACATTTTTCACTGAAATGGGGTCGACTTGTAAATGATGGAAGTGTTTGGTGCAAAATGTATATCACATAAGTGTTGTGTGCAAAACATATATCATGGAACAGGGGGCATACAAATTCAATAGTGCTAAGTCGTGATCCCACATAGAGATAATTGGCTAAGTGTTGAAAGGAACTTCGGTCGGTGGGGCTCATGATGTGACGATATAGGACCAATAAACGAGTTTGAAAAAAGTCAGGTTCAAGTTTAAATATATTTATTTAAATTGTATTTATATTAATGTATCTTAATAGATTATTTGTGGGAGAAATGCAAACCATGTTCCAATATGTCGACGAATTGTAGACCATGTAAGTTTTGGGTACAATATGTATAAAGTGGAACTGTAGATGACGTAAGTTTTGGGTGAAAGATCTATAATAGCACCAACCTGGGGGTCAGTCGTGCTCCCGTAAATCACTTTCAAATACGTTTTTTGGTTGTTAATGCCAATAAGAAAACTTGTGCACTAATTTGTCACGAGTAGTAGTAGAATATATATACAATTTGACAAACGGGGCCTTACCTCTTCTCGGGAACCCTTGTCACCCTATTTTGAAGCCCGTCCAACCGCTTTTCCGCTCTACTCTCTCTTTCTCGTTACTTAGCCATTTTTCCGAAAATGTCCCAATGCGCGCATTGGCGGACAGACCGGTTCACATTTGTGCTCATGCTTTTATATCGTGAATTCAACCAACCACTAACCATTGGATGCCTAGCCACTTTTCAGATTGCATATTCCTAGATAGGCGGGCTCTATAATCGGGGTTGACTTGTATATGATGCAAGTGTTTGGTGCAAAATGTATATCACAAAAGTGTGGTGTGCAACATGTATATCACATAACAGGGGGCATAATAAATCGATAGGGTGAAGTCGCGATGAATTGTAGAGTACGAAAGTTCTGGGTGCAAGATGTATATCGCGCACTTGTAGATGACGAAATTTTTGGGTGCAAGATTTATAATAGCACCAACCTGGGGGTCGGTCAGACTCCCGTAAATTGTTGTTGAGTATGTATATCACAGAACAAGGGGGCATAAAAATTCGAAAGCACTAAGTCACAACCCCGCGGAGAGATAATTGGGTAAGTGTTGAAAGGAACTGTGGTCGGTCGGGCTCATGTTGTGACGATATAGGACCAATCAACGAGTTTGAAAAGAGTCAAGTCCCATACCACCAATGTATTTATATTAATGTATCTTAATAGATTATTTGTCATCGAAATGAAACTATGTTTCAATATGTGGACGAATTATAGACCACAAAAGTTTTGGGTGCAAGATGTATAGGGCAGAACTGTAGATGGCGCAAGTTTTGGGTGCAATATCTATAATAGCGCCAACCTAGGGGTCTTTTGGGATCCTGTAAATGGTTGTTGAATAGGTTTTTCGGTTGTTACTACCAATAAGTGAACCCGTGCACTGAGTTGTCACCAGTAAAAGCAGTATGAATTTTAATTGAAGATGGCATGAATACCCTCTTCGTGTTACACATTTTTCACTGAAATGTTATGATATATACAATTTGACAGGTGAGGCCTTACGTCTCCTTGGGAACCCTTGTCACCCTATTTTGAAGCCCATCTGACTGCTTTTCGTAGTTGAAACATACATAAAATATCTTGCTAGCAAATGGATTATCAATTGCAGATTTTAATATATCATACCTTCTTCTCCCTCTTCTATACTCAACGAAATTCCGGTTTGTTTTTCCACTCTACTCTCTCTTTCCTGTTACTTAGTTGTTTTTTTGAAAATGTCTAAATGCGCTTTGGCGGATGCACCCATTCACATTTGCGCTCATGATTTTATACCGTGACTCCGACCGACTGCTAGCCATTTGATGCCTAACTACTTTTTAGATTGTGGATTCCTGGGTAGGTGGGTTCTATAACCTGGGTTGAATTGTAAATGATGCAAAATTTATATCACGGAATTGTTGTGTGCAACATGTATATCACAGAACCAGGGGGGCATATGAAATAGATAGCGCTAAGTCATGCAAAGTTGTGCACTGAGTTGTCACTAGTGAACGCAAAATGAATTTGAATTGAGAATGGAAGGAACACCCTCTTTGTGTTACACATTTTTCCTTGAAATGTTTTGATGTATACAATTTGACAGTCAAGACCTTACTTGTCCTTGGGAACCCTTGCCACCCTATTTTGAAGCTCATCTGACCGCTTTCCACAGATATTTCTATGCCCGCCACCTTCGCACTTATTTTCAAGTATATGCAATAATTATATAACTTATCTATAGACATGCAAAAAAGATCTTGCAAGCAAATGGGATATCTATCACATATTTGAATATATTACTTTTATCTTTTGTCACAGAATTGTTGGGTGCAAAATGTATATGATGAAAGTGTTGGGTGCAAGATGTATATAACAAAACATGAGGGATAAGAATGCAATAGCACTAAGTTGGGATGCCGCGGTGAAATATTTGGCCAAGTGTTGAAAGGGACGGTCGTTGGTTAGGTTCCTGATGTGAAGATATAGATGCAAATGAGGATTTGACAGTCTGCTAACTGATCAACCCATGAACAATCCAAGAGCACGAGAAATTCAAGTTCAAGTTTAAAGGGATTTTGTTTATTTTTATTTAAAATGTATCCATATTAATGTATCTTACTAGATTATAAATACATTATTTGCTTGTTAATGTGAATAAACAAAGCTGTGCACTGAGTTGTCACTAGTGAAAGAAGAATGAATTTAAATTGATGATGGCAAAAACACCTTCTTCGTGTTACACATTTTGCACTAAAATGTTCCGATATATACAATTTTACAGTCAGGGCCTTACGTCTCGTCGAGAACCCTTGCCACCCTATTTTGAAGCTCGTCCGACCACTTTCCACGGGTATTTACGTGCCCGCCACCTTCACACTCCTTTCCAAGTATATGCAATAAGTATATAACTTCTCCAGAAACATGTAGAAAAGATCTTGTGAGAAAATGGGATATCTATCATAGATGTCAATACATTAACCCTTCTTTTTTGTCTTCTATACTTATATTTTATCAAGGAATTTTTGGGTGCAAAGTGTATATGACTGAAGTGTTGGGTGCAAGATGTATATAATGAAACACGTGGGATAAGAATGCGATATCACTAAGTTGGGATGTCACGGGGTGAAATCATGAAGGTGGGTTACACTTTTGCTTGTTTTATGACAAAAAAAACTGTATTTTCACAAGTTATTCAACTTCTGACATATAAAAGTATTTTTTTTATTTAGAATTTCACTTTACAGTAAAAACAAAACTTGTGAAGAATTGTGTTAGCTTTCTAATGACTATTTTTCAAATTTTTGTTATCACGATTTGATATGTCAAATTGACAATTGTTTAACAGTATGTTTCTTAAACACGAAATGAATGATAATGAGTTACTTATTTCTACAACATTTTTTTTTTTATTAAACCTATGTTTTGAACAAACAAAATATACTGCAACAATCTATAGAGACTCTATTTTATTATGACTATCATTTTGAATTCAACGGATGAATATTATAATTTCT
>JZKD02S1673144.1:964564-1020235 GCA_000966675.3 Picea glauca | reverse complement strand
ATATATTTCGAACGCGAATGCAATATTTCGAATGCAATATTTCAATGCAATATATACCAAACGCGAATATATAACAAACAGTATATAACCAAATGTGAATGTAAATTACCTCCACATCCGCTGCATCCTCGGCGTCCACTGCTCCACTGTTCCCACGACTTTGGCGACTTTGGTGACAACGCAGGACCTCACACACAGCCCTCGACACAGAGCCAATGCAAGCAAAAAAATTTCGAAACAATTATAATCGATGTGTGGCAATTATATAAACCCACTTTCGGCTGAACTATTTTTCGGCCGAAAGATTATTCGGCCGAACAATCTTTCGGCCGAAAGAATGTTCAGCCAAAAAAAAATTGACGGAAAAAAAATATCCGGCCGACCAAATTTCTTCACGCAAATCGAGGGCCCGGTTATGGGTCCGTTCGATTTGACGTTTATGTTTTCGACCGAGCAATAGTTCGGCCGAAAAATATATGTTTCGGCCGAAAAATATATGTAGTTCGGCCGAAAGTTGGTTTTCCGAAATTTTGGAGACCAGATTGTCACGAAAGTGTAACCCACCTTCGTGATTCCACCCCACGGTGAGATATTTGGCCAAGTTTGGAAAGGGACGATTGTCAGTCGGGTTCCTAATGTGAATATATAAATGGAAATAAGGATTTGACAGTCCGCTAACCGATCAACCCACGATCAATCTAGGAGCCCGAGAAATTCAGGTTCAAGTTTAAATGGATTGTGCTTATGTTTATTTAAAATGTATCGATATTAATGTATCTTACTAGATTATTTGTGGTCCAAATGTAAATCATGTTCGAATTTGAATGGTGTTTTGGGATCGAATTGTTTTTGCTCAAACCTACAAGGAACAAATAAAAAAATACATGACTTTACATTTTGTATATCAAAGAGTATTTTGTAATATAGGAAGTTGAAATACATGCACAATATAGAACATTAACATGTACAACGAAATGAGTTAATTTTATGAAGAAATAAAAATTACAAATAACGACACCAAGCATTGAATATCAACATAGAACAAAACTAAATATTTATATTTAGATAATCTGGGTCACAAAATACATTTGAGAATATATCCCCCCAAAAAAATTGTCCTTGAATTTGCAAAAAAAACTATAGTTCAGTACATATTCTATGAAGTAAAAATGCATTTTCCAGAATGACTCTGATTGGGAATGCCGTGGACTACGAAGAAAAAATGTACAATAATGAAGTTTGTAGAAAGAAGAAAGTCGACAATGGAAAACAACAAAGCCTGGCAAGAAGAAAGAGAAAATTATCAGATCTGTATTAAAGATTTGTTATAATAAGTGGATGAAGACAAAATAATGTAATCAATATCAAATTACTATGATGGTGTGTCATGGATTGTCATTTATTTGTTGATTTCCTTTTATGCATTTCCTCGGCTTTCAACTTCATTGGTAATCTGTTCGACATCTTTTTTCAACCATTCTTCGATGTAGATCCTCATGGGAACCACATTCATTTAATGTCGGATTTTTATATTGAAGAGTTCACTTTCCAAGTCCCTTAGATCAATAGACAAGTTGTGCAATGCTTATTGAATATTTGTGTTTCTAATTACATAACCAACTATCCAAGTTTTCACGTCATCTTCACCATATTCAAGAATTCCATAGAAATCTTCAAATGAAAGTCTTTTATAGATATGAACTTGATCATCAAATTCTTTCTTGGTTAAAAACAACGCGTTTTATATCAATTTCAGGTCCTGGAATTTATTGGTGCTGCCAACTAGATCTCTCTCAGTTGTGTTCTTGAATAGTTTGTCTCTTTTAGATATGGTCTGCCTACATTCTTGAACACTACCAATCAGGTTCTTTACCTTTTCTTTCCAACATGTGTTTAGCTGGTCTATTCGATCCAGGGAAGGGAGATCCTCTTGTCTTCTTATGGATTCCGTCATACTAGTAAATTCAACACCAAATGGTAAAACTACATGAAGATAAAAACCTTTCTCGTTCTTGAGATCTGCTTCCAGATACTCATGAAAATCATGGGCTCTTGTTCCAAAAGAGACCACATTCTTTGACATCTCCCAAAATTCTGTTATTAATTCAATTATTTTGTTTATATTATTCCACATAGTCTTAGGCCAATGTGAGAAGGCTTGTTGATTCTTTTAACTTTAGCGCAAGTGCGGTGCACCCAACCATTTCCAAAGGAGTAGAAAACAGTGGAAGAGGCATTAGATTTTCCTCCAATTCTTTGATTCATGTCTTTAACATGAGATTCTCCATTTCAAGGAAGCTAATAGAGTTGTTTATAGCATCTCCAATTACTCGGTGTATCTTGGATATCTAGGAAGGGTGCATGTTGAGTAGGTTGAACTCTGAACGAGATGTGCCTTTCTTATTCTTTACATCTCTATTTTCAATAATCAATTTTTTTGATTCGCTGTAAAAAATAACACTCTGAAATGAAAAAGAATCATCTTTGACCAATGTATCTATGCCAAGTATTTCCATCCCAGGATTGTGAGGATCAGTGTTTTCTAGGTGATCGTTGTCGGGGAACAATTTTTCAATGTCAATTTCTAGTTCCATATCTTCGAGGGAGATATCGTAGATATGAATTTCTCCCCTCGGTCCTTCCTGTTCTTGGACTGTTGTTTTCCATTTTTTTCCCGCGGGAAGCTTGTGACAACTTTCAATTTTTTCTGAGGGAGGGTTCTTATCTCTTCATCCTCCTGAATAATTGTGTGTGACTTTGTTACTTGGGTAATTCGTTGGAGTACTGCAATAAAACGTTGTGGTCTTGGCTGTGGCGGTCGAGGATTGGTCACTTTTTTCACCCGGGTATTTTCGATTCTTCTTGTGTGAATCATTGGTACTGGTTCATAGTCCATTCAGGATATTGTAAGTGAAATAAATGTTGAGTTTGTTCCTGACCATGAAATCCCAGACTTTCCAAGGCATAGACATGAATTGTCCTTTCTTTCTTTCATGAAAAAAATGCAACTAGTAGATGTACTCCCTTGTTATTCCAACAAAAAACATTGTACCAGATATGTGACATTGAAGGAAGCAAGGATTATTTTTAGACCCAAAAATCCTTATAACATTATAGGTATCCATTTCTTCTACTGTGCCCTTCCTATCTAGGAAGATTGTCGACTAGCTAGAAAATCAGGGGAAATACCTTCCAAATATCAATGCTTTAAAAAATGAAACAAAATAATTGAATACCTTATAAAATTGTTGGCAAGCACCATGACTCCATAATTTCTAGCACGAGAATGTTAATGGGTCAAATTCAGAGTTCAACTTCCTACACATAGATAGTCTAGGAAATGGATAGCAATTCAGCACAATGAAAATTAAATAAGGTGGCATGAGAATTTCTTCTCCCTTCTGTATTGCAATAACTGGGAAGAGATTTGAATGGAAGTCGACTTTCGGCAATGGAATATGGTTTGTTTCATGATCGTAAAATAAAAAATATACAGAATCATCTGAGAGATGCCCGTTGCAGTTACTTGTCTCATTGTCCTCGTGAAAAGCAATGCAATTTTTTGAAAACGGTTTTTACATGCACTAACCTGTAATATGGCCATGTCCCGGGGAGAGGGTGTTGGGTCTTGTAATAAATTCCACAAGAGGTCTAATTCATTTCCATGCTTCTTTAAGAACTTCTTGCAATTCTCTCCCTTGAAAGTAGACATTGGGTCGGGAAGTGCTAACATATTTATAAATACTTTAGGTGATAGGGAGATTTGGAAATGGTCGCCCATCTGGACAATCCACTGGTTCAAAATATAGTTCTCAGCGTAGCAGATGACCAAGTGCTTAAGGTAAAAAAAAAAATATCGGGGATACAATGTGTCGTTGCAATCTCAGATATCAAGATAACTTTCATTTGGGTAGAAGTGGATGAGTAGTAGTCATAAGATATGGATCACTGAAAATGCTGGTCCTCGTATCCAAAAATAACCAGGGTATCTCCACATACATGTTGTCGAGTTGCAGCCATAAGGTGATGAAAACCTTCCTTTTCTCCTCATTGTATTTAAAATGGACACTGCAACATCATAATAGAATCTCCAGTAAATATTGGTTCAATGTTTTATAATGGAATATGTCCTCGAACTTTTCACCTTTTAATGCCAATCTTTTCAAAGCTAATAAAATTGTCATCAATTTGCATTTGGAAAGCGTGCAAAGATGGCAGGGAAATCGAGAAACTATTGAAAAGTGGGGAAAACATTGGTAGCTGTGCAATATACCTGGATTTTGAGAAAAGCAGGTTCAAGTGAGAAGATAATTTCTTAATATTTACTTAAACAAATTTCATATTATTTTATTTTATTGTTGTACTATGTGACTCCAATGCAAACTATGTTCAAATTGGAACGGTCGAGCAACATTTTCATATGCAGGCATAGCCTCATATATGCAAAACTGTAAGGTTCAAAAATTATGTGTACAATACTAAAGAGAGGCATCATGTCAACACCTTTGTAGATGATAGTGAGCCAACACAATATTAAATTCTTGCTACGATGACGTCTTAAAAAAACCAAAACAACCATCATTTTTTTTCTAATTCAAGTTTGACAGAGGAAACTAATCAGATTCCATAATATTCTCCCATAAATGCATTTTAATGGGAGATTACCTCGATCTTTCCACTTATTAATGATAATATTTTTGAACATATGTGAACTGTCACCAGTAAAATCATAATTAATGTCTATTGGAAAGGGGTGAACGTGGCGGGCATGGAGGAGAATTAAAAAAATTTTGGTACTTTTTTGAACCTGGGAGTCCATGCTGGAATTGTAGATCACCCAAGTTTTGTATGGAAGATGTATACTCGGAACACAGGGAATGAGAGTCCAATAACACATACCCGGGAACCCATGACCATAAAATTGGCTAAGGAAACAAAAGCGCTCGTTCGGACTCGTGATGTCAAGATATAGATGGGTATACAATTTGTGAATTCGATAAAGGGTGACGCTTGCGAGTTGGAGGAGTCTGGGGTCGAATTGTAGATAATCGTAGTTTTGGATGCAAGATGTTATTCGAACACAGGGCATGGGAGTTAGATAATGCATTGGGGGGGAACTTGCGGTCATAAAATTGGCTAACTGTTGAGGTGAACTGGGAAATATATCAACAGATGCTGGGAAAAATGAGTCGCAAGCTTCGAGTCTGGGTCAAATTGTATATCATCGAAGTTTCGGGTGCAAGATGTATAACGCGCACATGGGGAATGAGAGTTGGATGGCGCTCACAAGGGAACCCATTTCCATAAAATTCATGAACTATGAAAACAAACGATGGTCAGTCAGACTCGTGATGTAGAGATATAGATGGACATGAAATCTGCCACTCTGTCATCCTGGGAACCCGTGAGCATAGACATGGATCACCCAAGTTTTGGATGGAAGATGTATACTCAGAAAAAGGGGAATGAGAGTTCGATAACACGTAGCTGGAAACCCATGGCCAAAAAATTGGCTAAGGAAATGAAAGTGCTCAGTCAGACTCGTGATGTCAAGATATAGATGGATATACAAATTGTGAGTTCAATAAAGAGTGAGGCTTGGGATTTCGGGGAGTTCGGGGTCGAATTATAGATAACCAAAGTTTTAGATGCAATATGTTATCCGAACACAGGGCATGGGAGTTCAATAATGCATTGGGGGGGAACTCGCGACCATAAAATTGGCTAACTATTGAGATGAACTGGGAAAAATATCAGCAGATGTTGGGAAAAATGAGTTGCAAGCTTCGAGTCTGGGTCGAATTGTAGATCACCAAAGTTTCAGGTGAAATATGTATACCGCACACATGGGGCATGAGAGTTCGATGGCACCTACTCAGAAACTAACGACCATACATATATATATATATATATATATATATATATGCTTTGAAACATAGAAATATGACTTTGCAATATGTTTGATGTATATCTCATAATTCAAGTGCAATACCAATTGTATCATGATTAGACTAGTATGTTTCTAAGATAAAAATATTGTATTGAGGAATGGGCACATTTGATGACACATGGTCAATAAGTGTGTTTTTCACATGGCTTCTGTTGTTCAAAAGAATGCAGAGACTGTATTTTCACATGCAATTTTTCAATTATTTTGTTTTGGCATTATTTTGTAGCATGTTAATATTGAAGTCTCCTACAAGCACAAATGGTCCGCTCATATGCAAATGGCCTAACGCATTGGAAATAACATTTAGTATGTTGGAGAATGCTACATGGGGAGCAACATATAGATTCAGTATTGTAGTTTTTGTTCCATGGAAAAAAACTTTTCCAAGGACCATCTCAACATTCTTTTCTTCGAAATGTATATGGTCCAAAATTGGTACATGTTTTTTCACCAATATCATCACCCCATGTGTAATGTAACTTGATATGCAATTGTGATTTGGAAATTGTTTGTTTTGCATGCGTAATTCCATGTATGTTTCCTGCAAGCACAGAATATCGGATTGCAATGTATCATATTCATTGAGTATATCATCCATGTGTGCATGTAAGTTGCGTGTGTTAAGTGAGAGAATTGATACATATGACTTTGTTTGTATGAATTGGTAATCATACCTCAGATTCCATTTTGCGGTAGTCCCGAGGCGTTCCATTTCAATATCAAATTTATGTTTGACTTTGAAGTTATCTTTTGTAAGAGGAATTAGTAAATACAAGGAGTCTATGCTTCTGACATGAGACAGTGTTGTGTATACAAGTCCATGTATTTGAATTCCAGCAGGCTAAATTGCAACGTTATCAAGTGTTAGTCCTTGTGATCTATAGACTGTACGTGCACATGCAAGTTTAATTGGAAACTATTTTCGAATCTTCAGTCGACCTCTCTTTTTTGATGTCGATATTGGCTTTGATATTCACAAAATAGTTTTCTAATCGCTTGAAGTGTTTGAATTATATAGATAATCCAACTTGCTTGCTTGTCTCTTGCCTATATGTGGTTCATGTAACTTAATCCAAAGGACATCAAGTTTTTTTGTTTTGGTATAGACTTTGAGTATTCCATCTGCACCATTAACCAAGACATCCTATGAATCATAGTTGTAGGCATATATTTCAACCAACATTTCTAATTTCAGGACAAGATGCAAAGGTAAAGCGACTGTATATTCATGACGTGGCACATTTCCATGGTTGTCTTCTTCCAGGTAAATTGAATTGATGATGATATCATTGCCAGGCATGAGCGATAGCATGTACCTTTTATGCATTGCAACATCCTTATTTGTGTAGAACAGGTAAGGGAATGTTGGGTCTATTGGTGCAAGGATCAATCACCTTGAATTGATATATGTTAAGTCATCATAAGTTTGGTTGTTTGTCCGCATTCTATTCAGAATTGCAATAAATGTTTCATTTGTCTGGCCCATTGTAGTATGCAATTCAAAGAATTTAATATTGTATCTCCACAAGTCATGCATCAATGTTTGCATGTTAACCATAGGTTGTTCAAATATCAAAGAATCTTGGATCGGATGTGCCTGGTAAAGATCCCCACATAATATCATGTCAATTTTTCCAAAGTATTTCGTGTGCACATGTTTTTTTCTTCTTAGTCGGTTGTCAATGGAATAAAATAAGCGACTTCCAATCAAAGATGCATCATCTATAAAGACAAGTTGGAGTTCTTCATAAATCTTAGACAATGTATCTAACATTTCTTTGCTAAGTGGAAGAAACTGTGACTTGTTAAAAGGCATTGAAAATGTAGAGTGGACTATTATTCCACCTTCATTATATGCAGCTTTTCCTATGTATGAAACTATTAATCCCTTTGGTTTCATAAGATTAGAGGAATTGTTTGAATCATAGATTCGTATAAGCATTTGGAATATTTCTTTCCCTATGAATTTCTTGCTCGTTCCTGTTCCTTTTGTAAGGAACAAGTGCACAGGAGTGTCCATGTTCAAGCGTTTTTTAAGCGCAATGTCCTTTAGAATTGTTTGTTGTTCTTGATTCAACATATGTCTTATTTTGTTCTATTCATTATTTTCAATAAGGAAACAATGTTTTGTGACTTGAAAACCAAGATTGATATGTTTTTCACTGCCGCATGCTCGAGGACGAGGCAAATCCTCTTGCAAGTCATAGTACTTGCAGGGAGTTCTAGTTGTTTTTCGGTTTGTGAATGTCTCATCAATATTCTCAAGGTTTTCTAGGTCATTAACTACAATTTCTAGATCACCCCATGTTGGATTAACATTGTAAGTAGATATAGCTTCATTTATTTGCACTATAGTCTTAGAGGAAACATATGCATCTTTCCATGTAGAGAAGTAATGTTTTAATGTCTCTTCGTTTTCATCGAATGGAACGTATAACAACAGTTTTTCTCTACAATAGTTTTCATAGTCAGAATGTTTATTGTATTTGACAAACTGTATCACAGAGGGCTTTTTTCTTTTTGATATGGGCGCACCATTTTTTTTGTAATTCGATACAAATTTTTCTAAGTAGATATGCCTAATAGGAGATGGACGCTAGAGGTAATAATCAATAATAGAGCGACATAGCACGTCTTATGAATTGTCAGGCTCTTGTTCTAGAAAACACAGTGGTTTAAGCACAAATTTGTGTTTCTCAAGTGGAGATGTGTTTATGAAGACACATTTTCTTGAACTACAATTGAGGGGCAGGGAAAGTGCAATGTGCATTGCTTGTTGAGAAGACATTTGTTGAAGATTAAGCAATGTATTTCCAAGTGTACGTATCATTTGTATGGCATCAAACTGACTTATTTCATGTTCTTTGTGTATTCTTCTGAATGCACTTGCCATAGATTTGTCAACCTTTGTCATATACAAGGTACAGTACGATGTTGAAACATATGCATTGAGGACGTACTACGAATCTGTATTTTCATTCCACATAAATGGCATGTCCTTGGAGAAACTATTGTTCCAAATATGGGATTTTTTTTGTTTAAGAAAAACTGTTGGTTGTTTAAGCGTACATTGTATGGCTTGGATGTGCTCATTTTATGATAGATTTAACTCTGTCAAGAAGTCATCGAAGCTCATCAACTCGTCAAACTCTCCTTGTTCTAGAAATGCGAAAAATGATTTATATTTCTCAATGACAACATTGTGCTCTAAAATAAGTGGTTGTATGATTCTTGTTGCTCTCATTGGTGGCACAGGAAAGTTGTATCTTCAATGCGAGATTTTTTGTTTTCTACAACTTCTTGTATGATAATGTCTATGAACTTTGGCAAGCTCTGGATCCAAATGATTTGTGTTAAATGTTATGTATTTTTCCAAAAATTACTCGATCTGTGAATTGTTGTCAGCTCCATAGACTAGTGCACCCTCTATCCACAATAGTGCATGGTCATGTTCATTCCCCCTATTCCATAATTTAGTCACAAAAAAGTAGTCCGATACTTTTCCGAAAAAAGTTTCATCATGGCATATCAATTGTCTCAAAGCATTTATTATATGTCTATAGTAGCGAGTACATGTTAATGGGTCTTTTCTTATGAGGTAGTCAATGTCATTATTTTCGAGTGTATCGGTTTGTTTTTTACGTTTCCTCTTCCTATGAAAGTCAGATACGGAAGCCACCAATGGATCCCAGCAATGCTCTGCACTTGTAAATGTGATGAAAAATGTTGGCAGGCCCAATTGCCAGATCAATGCAAAAATATTTTTCTTGTTTTATCGCAAATAGTGAGGAGAGATGCAAATGTTTTTGAAATCTATGTATCCAATATCAGATTTCAAGATTTGTTCTAGGTTTACTTTGTACTTGAAATCCTTTTCCAACAAATTTCTTCCTTGTAACTGGCCTTTTCTTATTCGGACCCACATGTAAGAAAACACTTGCTCTATTATTAAGTGCATTGTCTTGAAAAACAGTTTTTTTATGTGACAGGAGAAGTCACCACTTGAATGTAGCAACTCCCATCGAACTATTTTATGATAAATGAATTATTCTGTAATGTCAGGGGGAAGTGGATATCCATAGAAGAGTGTTGGGAAGTTCATTTCCTCAGTGAATCTATCCTTGAATATTCTAAGTGGATGTTGACGCTCAATAGGTGCAGTTTCGACAATCTTGTCTTGCAAGTCACGAATGCACTGTTAATCAGTGAATCCATTCACCGATTTCTCAGCGAGTGTTTCATTCTTCGATTCATCACTTGTATAAAATTCACTAGCAGTTTCGAGAATCTCTGCAAAGTTTTCATCCTCTTATCCAAGAACACTCTTCCATTTCTCATTTATACAAATGTTTTGTGCTTTGTACAGGGCCTCGGAACATAATTCCTTTAATTCTTTCATAACATCATGCACACACACTTTTCCTGTCTGATACACATTTTTGTATCGCAAACGTCTTTTTAGAGCCACAACAATTGTCATTGTATCACTAATGAATTGTGGCAAGGAATTTTGCACAACATCTAGTTGAACATGCACATTAATAATTGATCTTGTTAAGCCCATCTGGGGTCGTTTATAGTCTGAGGGCCTGATTTGTCTAAATGCAATTCACATAGACACAAGTCTCTCTTCAAGTTCTGTAAGTGCACTTACATCTGGTAGTGTTCTATTACATATTATTTGGTCACGAGTTGCAAATTGTGGAAATTTTCCATTTTCAAGCGACCGTTTGCAAGGAAGACAAATTTTGCGACTGGAAAATGTTTTATCATGTGTTGTCAAGCATAGGTATTATTCTTCCAAATCAGGCATGAAAGACTTACTGTTTCAATTGATCACAAATTGCACATGTAATGGAAGGAGTGTCTTTAATTTTTGTCATGTAGGTCTATCTTGCATATTTCTTTCGCAGGGAAGTATGGGTAGAAAGTGTTTGTTGGTTTTCATTCGTAGTAGTGCACTGTGTTGCTTCTAGCCCACGAAATCTGATTTTTTCCTCTCGGACAATTGCATGACCATTGTGGGATATGCGACCGTACCTGTTTCTACTGTGTTGTGCATGAACAATTTTTTTTAGATTGTGATATGTCAGTTTCTCTCTAAAAGGAAGTGTAGCAATGCATTTTTTTCTCTCATGCATGGCCATTTTCAAGTTCTGGTAACTTAGTCTACGTTTCTTGTTCAAGGGCAGGATGACCTGATGGAATCTAGGATGAATTTCACTATGATTAAATAGCATGCAACGCTTATTCACATTCGATGTGGTTTGGATGGCATTGACACTGGACACTAGAATGACAATATTTCCTATACCACCAATGTTTCTTTCTCTCTTACATATGAACTTTTCCAGGTTGTGATAACTTAGCCTATGTTTTTTTTTTAAGCCCTATATGTCCTCATCACAACTAGGACAAATTTAACGCATGAATTTTTTCAATTTGTGATAACTTAGCCTACGTTTTTTGTTTAAGCCCTGTATGGCCTTATTGCAACTGGGAGAAGTTTCATTTTCATTAAAAATCATGCCACACATATGTAGATTCAATTCGGTTTGGGTGGCATGGACATTGAACCCGTAATCAATGATATGTCCAAGAAAATGTTGATAATGGATATGTGTCGTATTTATTTTCAATGAGACGATGTCAATTGTTCGATCGTAATTTGAATCAATAGACTAGGAATGGATAGTGCCATCTGGTAGGGCTGACCAGACCTGCATATTTACTCTGAATATGATAGATATCCATTGCAAACAAAATATGCAACCCTCCACATTGTTTTTTCATACGACAGTGCCATGTTTACAAGGTATTCTTACCAACTTCCAATTGCTAACATATTTTCTAGGAGATATGGCGAAAGGTGTTGATGCAAGCAGCTAAAATCCTATTGGTTGCTTCCTATAATTGCATTGCAAAAGGATTATACAGTGTAAAGCCGCAATGACTTCACATCGAACTCTGCTGCTACTAAACAACAAATTGCATTAAACATACTATCTCCATAGCTAGATACAACAGTTGTTTCTATCTACAAACCATGGCAGTCTATGTGATGCATAATCCATTTCCAATTTGATTCAAGGTATTTGAAAATGTGGGACAAGTAAATATAAGGTCCTCCAATATTTCATATGGAAAATTTTATGTACAAAAGTGGTTCATAATGACCACTGACGACATTGGCATCATGGAACAAGATGCAATATGGATTGCTAGATGCAATTTTGTTGAATAGTAGATATCTTCTTTTTCTTGTCAATGACCATATTCCAATTGATATATTGAGCCATGTAGAAAACCACCATATAAAAAATGTATCTCCCCAAAGTCCCCTCTCATGTGCAGGCAGAATTGGAGATGCAGACAACCACATCTTTGAAAAATATGTAGTGACATCATGTATTCCATGCAATTGCTGAAGAAAATCATATTCCAATTCATATTCATACGACTCCAATGCCTCATCATCACCATTTTTTAAATAGCCCAATAAATAATCTATTAATCCATTGTGCAGGTCAGTCGAGGAATAACATAAATGCAGTAGAACCTGAAATGCATCGAAAAGGCAATCTCCTACAGTATACGAGAGTGCATCCAATCTAAAAATCCCATTGCTATGCAACACCTTGTCAATGTTGTCATGTGTAATGGAGTGTGTATATATTTCATACGAATCAAAATATATTACTTGTTTCATCTCTTGAACTGTGATTTTCAAGTTTTTTCTTAGCTACCTTCAGTTTGTATGAAAACAGAGAAAAGGGAAACAAAAGAATAAAATGAAAAAAAAAAAGTCAAATAGAAAAATACAAGCGTGGAAATGAGTACCAATCCCGGTATGTATCCTTCAAACTTATTCCTGTCAAATTCAATTCCCCCTATTCGCCACAACAGATGAAAATAAAACAAACCTACACTGAATAATGAACCAAACAGAAGGAAAAAAACAAATAAATAACACTATAAATTTTCTAAGAACAAAGAACGATTTGAACCTATTCATTATGTGCATCCTACAAGATTCTAAGAGGAATAATATGTTCTACAAAATAGAAAGGACAGGACAAAAGAAATAGGTGGACTCAGGTTTTTGACCTAGAGAAAAAAAGCATTCCCTGCCACTACACCTCGGCAAATGGTTCCCCCTTGTGACAACTCCGAATTCGTTTTCTAAACCCCTTTTCATTGCAATTTTTGAAATAGTTATGGCACAATATGCATGAAATTGCAGTCAACATATGAAGACACATGGTTTCCAGGAACAAAAAATAAGACCACACAGAAAGATGTTATGCAACAGAATTTTGAGGCAAGGACTCCTACCATTGAAACATCTTGCCTGCAAGGTGAAAAACACCAACTATAAAAAAAGTAATAGCAATGAAATGATGGCACAAAAACTTACTCATCAATGAGGGATGTCAAGAGATTAGCTCCAAAACTTGAAAACCGCAACAATAGGTCCAACGACTTACAAAGTTGAAGAACAAAAAACCAGTCAACAAGCACGAAGAGGTCCAACTACAACTGCAGGACCTCGCATTTGCAAAGTTGAATCAAACAAGAACAAGAAGCATGGAAAGAACCAATGAAAAAACATCAACCATTGAACCAGTGATGTCGGTGGAGAAAATTTTTGCACAATTTCACTACAAAAAACACCATCAAAAAAATTGAACAAAATTGTATTGCAACACATCTGTACAATAAACATTTAAGGCTGTGAGACATGTTAGGTAAACACTTAAGACTGTTAGAACCATCAAAAGGCATCACCTTGTGCAAACATTTAACAAATAATGCATCATGGTAGGCCTGTTTACGTACGAAACAATGACAAAGAATCTCAAATCACGCAACAATAAACACAAAATCACACATAGTAATAGTAAGAAAAAAATATTAATTTTAATAACAATAGTTCGAACAGTGGAGACTATGGTAAAAAAATTTGAGTGAGACGACAAAGTAATATGAAAGTTGACTATCCATGTGCAATAATAACAATAATAATAATAAATAATAATAATAAGACCTCAAATCATATAACTTAATAAAAATCAATGTTTTTAGTTCCCTAGTTCCAACAATAGATATTATGCAAATATTTGTGGTCAAAGGACAAGAAAATATGAAGGAAATGAATTATCGATCATTATAGTCTCTCTACGCCTTCGATAGGGATATCAAACATTGGGATAAATTTAGCTAGCAGAAAATGCTAAGACAAACATTCAAACTAATGCTAGCATTAATCCACCTTCAAGCAATGTATAAGAAAATATATGATTCAAAAAGACCGTATATGATCAAATACTTTGGATATGCCAACATATATAACATTGGGAACAACAAAGACGACATTAAGATCTCCAATCTATTATCCAATCAAAACATGACATACATGGTACTTTTTATTATATAAAAATCAATGTTTTTAGTTCCCTAGTTCCAAGAATAGATATTATGCAAATATTTGTGGTCAAAGGACAAACTAATATGAATTCAACAAATTACCGATCTCTATAGTCCCTCTATTCCTCCGGTAGGAACTAATAAGGTAATTAAATAATTTATATAGAACCACATTGTTGTTTAGGTAGTTTATATACTAATCAAAGAGGAGAGGAGAGGACAAAAAGTATTCAAGAAATTATTATTTTTTATATAATTAGGAGACTTTATATTATAAAATATATGTAGTTGAGGTTCACATTAAGATTACAAATTTTTCTAATCTTATATTTCAAATGAAATTGTCAGTTCCTTATTTGTGAATACAAATAGTATTTATGTCCACAAACAATTCTTCTCGATATTTGCTAGATGAGTAAATTATGACAAATTGCTTACTTGATAAAATACAAAAGTAGTTCATGACTAAACTAGAATACAATATTCACTAGTTGTCACCATTGGCTATGCTACTAAAGTAGATTTTTTCTTCTTTACTACTATCATCCAAGATTCTTATGTGTTTGATGAAGTCCTTTATTTTCCTTCTAATCCTAATTTTTCTTCATCTATCTAGGGATTTTGGTTGTTCTAAAATTTAGTCTTCTTTAACCTAATCCACCTAGATCACCTTAGTTCTAGGGATAAGTGGGGGATCTAGTTCCTTATCTAACATAGGAGGATTATAAAAATCCTTTTCCACAGTACCTTGTGGTGTCAAGTCTTGATGTAATAGAATGTGTTATTTTGAAGGTATCTCTCTAGTTTCCTATGGATCCACTTTTGTCTCTTCCATGGATGGCTCCAAGTTAGGTGGATTTTCCCTGATAATCAATTTATGTTTTTCCTTAAATCTAACCCACCAAGTTGGTTTATGCTGTTTCTTCCTAAATTTCCTTGACCCTTTTAGGAAATGAAATTGATCTAGATTATTTTGAGAATGACATGAAGGCAAACATATAACAGAGATATAACAAGGAGATACAAAAATATATTGAAAGGAAAAGAGTAATACAATAAAATAGTAAAACTTAGATTCTATTAATGATTGTTTGGAATACAAAAGACTGTAAAATGTGAAGTACACAAGCTAGCTAGAATGGTGGTAGCTTATCTCTGAAGAGAGATATGTCGTTTATGCTCATTTTCAATAAGATGACTACAATGAGGCTCCAAATGCCCTTTTAACATAAATAATAAATGATAAAACCCTAAACATCCAAAACCCTAACCTCAAAAGATGAAACACCAAAAGGTTTGTGGGCCCCGATGGGAGTATTTGATACATTAAGTTCATGGGGGAACAATTTTTGCATATGATCTATGTTTGGGGTGATTGGTACCATTTCATAAAGGTATATTTGAGGAGTACACACTCCAAGTGACCTAATACATCCCAACATAGATCTACTAGGTGCTACCAAGTGAAAAAAACATTGTTTAGAACCTCAAAATGGCCCTGGATGTTTCAGAACCAAAAAAATGTAGAAAAAATGCCAAGATGGAAACTGTAATTTGAGTCGGTGGAATAGATGGGAGGCCACTGATGTCCACCTAGATCATTCCTCTCCACTTAGGAAGTAATGGTCTCCATTGCATCAATTTCTTCCATCCAATGGGGAAACTTCTACCAAATCTCACTCCTAGTGAGCCAGTTTCCCTAATGAAGAAACTACCATGCTTTGAAAACCTGATAGAGTTGGATGTTCTACTGGTGGGTTCCCTTCTTCTTGGTGTCCATGATTCAATAAAATGTCAAATTTTCAATGCAATTAGGATTGATTTTTGTAAGGGTGAAGTGTATATCCTCCTCCAAAGTGTCCAAGATAGGTGGAAAATATGGTCAAAGTAGTTCTACATTAAATATCGAGTGCAAGCCAAGGTAAGGAGGAATACTTAGTTCAAAATAATTCTCACCCACAACCTTGGTGATGGTGTAAGGAATGTATAAGAGTGGGAGTAGCTTCTGATGGGGTCTTATGAGGCACTCTTTTTGAAAATGAAACTTTATCTTATCTATCACCTGGAAGTTGTGTGGTACATGATGTTGATCGTGGAACTACTTGTACTTAGCATTGGATTTCTACAAAATATCACGAACTTGTTGTTAGATGGGCTATATTTTCTCAACAAATTTGGTTGTTTGATAAACCTTGGTTTGAGCATGGGAGGACTCTTCTTGTGCAGCTGCAATGGGAAGAGATACATCAATAGTGACCAATGGTTGGAACCCCAAACACAACTGAAAAGGGATATGGCCAATAGAGTTGTGGAGGGATATGTTGTAGTTGTGTTGAAAATAAGGAATGTTTTCATGCCATGTGCATGAATGTTTGAAATTATACATCATTAGGATATCTCAAATAATTTTTTTGACTACCTTTGTTTCTCAATTAGCCTGTGGATGGAAGGAAGTCAATTTGGTCATCTTGGTGTCCATAATAAACCATATGATAGACCAAAAAGTGCTCAAGAAACTATTGTATTGATCTAAGATAATGGTTCATGGGAGAAAAAAATGAACCCAAACATATTCAAAGAATATCTTGGTAGTGGCCCCAACTATGATTCTCTTCTTTTAGGGTGCCAAAATTGACATCTTGGAGATTCAATCAACGACCACAAAGACACAGTCATTCCAATGTTTGGTTGAAGGCAAACCAGACATGTAATCCATGGAGATGGATTCCCAAGGCCTATATAGAGTAGGAAGAGGGGTGTATAGCCCCTATTTATTGATGGTGGGCTTGAGAATGGCACAAGTAGTGCATGATTTGATGTTCTTGAAAACATATCGTTGAAAATTCGACTAATAATTTTTTTTTTGTAGTGTTGTCATTGTTTTTTATACACCAAAATGTCATGTTTCCCGACTGTAATGAGATTCTCACATTAAATTTGCATGCTCACTTGAAGGAACACAAAGATGGCTCAGATGACATAAAAATCCATCCTAGAGATGAAAGTTTGGAACTGCTTTTCATGTGCTCAATGTATGATAGGAAGCAACAAAGAAAGAGTCATTATTATATAATTGTGGACACCGAGAGATCTCATGCCAAAAAGAGTTAATAACTATGGTTAGATCCATAATCGAGGGTTGACTATGGAAATCTATGACATGGTTGGTGCTACCCTTCTTGTACTTAATGTTTAGGTGGAATTTCTGCAGGTACGTGGACCTTTTCTAATGGGGGTCATTATGTAACTTTCCTGGTATCTACACTAATTGTAGAGGCTTGTGATCAATGTATATGATCATTTCCTTATCTAGAATGTAATGCATCCATTGTCAACATACGTGCCCAATGGAGTACATATCTTTGTAATAGGTGGAGTATATGTGAAAAAAATCATATAGTGTTTCACTGTGATAGGCTACCAGACATCAATGTGCAGTGAGGACTACAGTAATAGCACAATCTGAAGCATTTGTCTCAATCTAAAATGGTTATTATAGGTCTAGTAGAATAAGGATTGGTGATGAGAAGACAAAGCATTTCAAATACTTGAATCCTTTCTATTGGGACAAAATCCACACAAAATTGGCCTTTGCTACACCCTTGGTCACCTAGCTTAAGGCCCACGTGATATGATAGAACTCCAACAAAACCCAATAATAGAAGTTGGTGAGGCATACGAAGTTGAGTAGCTCAGTCATTATCTCCAAGGCTGGCCAATCATGGATGGCTTGGATCTTGGATGGATCCACATGCACACCCTACTCATCAACAACATATCCTGAATATTGGATTCTCTGCATGGTGAAGGAACACTTATCCAAATTGGAATAGAACTCATGTTGTCACAGGGTATCCAAGACCTGCTGAATACCTTAAAATAATCATCCCAATATTTGTTGAAGATGATCTTGTCATCTATATATATGACCAAAAAGGAGTTTGTGAATGGATGCAATATTTCATCCATCATATGCATCAATGTGGTTGGGGAATTAGTCAAGACAAAAGGAATGACCATCTACTTGAAGAGACCTTATTTATACTTGAAGGTTGTATTCCATACACAATTTTCTTAATCGACACCGGGTGGTATCCTCCCTTCACATCAATCTTATTGAAAAACTTGCTCCCTTAAACTGATTGAGAAGATCGTCAATATGGGGGGTTCGATATCGGTTCTTGAATATGATCTTATTCAAGGATTTGTAATTAATACAAAATTTGCATGTCCCATCCTTCTTCTATATGAGAACAATTGGGTTCCCACAAGGTGAAGACGTTGGTCTTATGTGATCCTTCATAATTATCTCTTGGATTTGGTGTTTGATTTATTCAATCTCCATAATAAAATTTATGTACATAGGTTTGTTAGGCACAAGATCCCCATGTGTCAAATCAATTGAGTGATTTACCTAATATTTCACATGCACCCTAGTAGGTGAGTTAAATATGTCTTTGTTCTCTTCTACTATCTTTTCCACCTACTATTGTTGTGTAAAAAGACCCCATGCATAGGTTTTAGTAGTTGCACTGAAATTCCATTCACCTTCTAACCAAACCATAAAGAGGAAAAATATCCAAATTTGAGATACCACCTTTCAATAGTTCTTCATGAAGATCAAAGAGACCACAGTAGTTGGGATTGCCTCTGATACCCTATAGATTTGATCTCCCAAAGTAATAATGACACTACCAGGACTAGATTCATAAACAATATGATGCTTCCACGTATATGGTTGTACTAACAAAACATCACAGACTTAAAGGGGGGAAACATCACACAATACGTTGTCTTTGAAGGGTTCAATGTCATAGTGTAGGTGACATTGTTGGATGAAGTGGATGTCCCATCTCTGGTTGAGCCAAACGATGGTGTATGATTGAGGATGTAGTGTCATTTTCAAGCTCAACCTCTTGATGAACTATGCTCATGTTAGGTTCTTCTAGCTACCAGTATCAACAATGAAATGGAGTGGGTTCCCGTTCACCCACATATGTGAGTGTAAGAGGTGATCCCCTTGTTCAAGCTCGTCTAACTCTTCTAGTTGGACTTTTGTGGTAGCAATGGTGACACTCAGTTTTGCATTAATGATCTATTTTCACATTTCCAATTATGAATTAGAGTTTGAGTCAGGATATTACCCCGAGGATTTTGTCTCAACCGATAATGACTATTTTGAGTGACATTCATCAGTATTGTGCCAAGGGAATTTTTGGAACTTGCACCATTTTTTAGTGTCCTTCTTTGACTTCTCATTACCATTATTTGTTGGAAACTTGGATTGGTTGTCCTGGGACTCACAATCCTTGCTCTGTCCTTTTCCTTGGGAGTTAGGGCCACCCTTACAATGCTTTGGTTGTTGCATATTTGTAGACCAGAACTCCGACTTTTTCTGTTTATTAAAGTTTTTCTCAATTTTGACAACATATTGATAAGCGACTCCCAATGATGATATGTTCAAACAATCCATTTCGGGTTGGATGTACATGTGTAGAGATGCATGGTATTTTAAAACTAGACGTTGCTTGGAGTATTTGATACCCAGCTTCATGTGCAAGGTATGGAATCTATTTATGAACTTCAAAACTGTTTGGTCCATCTCATGTACTGGTCATTGTAGTTTCCAATAGGGTAATATTGTTCATTGAGGGAATTAAAAAAATCCTCCCCAGTGGGTCTTGGACAAAAAATTGAAGACTCATCCTCGACATGTTTCTCACAGTATGTATGCCACCAATCTGGCATAGGGAATGACCTTAAAGAGCACACATGTGTTTTTTTCACGATTGGAAAATTGTAACACCCATCTAGGATGTTAGGCAATTTGTCACTCATTAAATACATAATTTCATTTTTTTTTCATTTACACAATTCTTCTACATTTGCGCAATGATAAATTTAGATAACATGATGAAATAAGTAATATGTTAACTCTATGATTTAGAACTTAAAACAAAAGTATATACAAAATATCAATAACCAAATACCACCTAAAAATACCTCCTCCTTATCTTGTCGAAGCTCATCGATTTTAATGTAGTCGTGGGTGCTTCCAAGCATTCTTTTCCCGCTTTCCCAGAGTGAAACAAATTTTATCCTCCCTGCCAACTAGGAGCCTAGCCGGCTTCCTAGCTCCAAGAAACCTTTCAGTTTCATGCCCTCTGTGCCCGTGACTCCAAGAACAACAAAGCACAAATGCTCAAAGAAAACTATCACAAGAAATATATCTTCCAAGAATTTCACAACCTCTCATCATGCTCAAACCTCTCCATCCCCCCCTTCATCACCACTTCTCCTCCCTATTTATCAAGTTTCCATACACCCTTCCCAAAGTCTCCTCAACCACCCTCATTATTATCCATCAACTCCCTTATCTAGATTTTTAGGAAAAGATTAAAATAAAACTAAATATAAATGACTTGCATTAAACAACAATAAATAAAATAAAAACTCTTTCTAGCTAATAAATGTAATTTGACAATTTTCCCCAAAATGTACATAACACCCCACCATGCTCATTTAATTCATCATACCCACCATCTATCAAAGTCAAGAAGGTATTTAATGTTTCTAGATATTTTGCATGCAATATAATTTACATATTCAATAAACATTCAATTAAATAGTTAATAATTTACTTTAATAATTAATACATTAATTAATTGTACGAGTGTACATAGGTAGGGTATGTGTGCATAGATAGCGGACACGTATCTCATGTATGTACTAACGATAAACAACCATTGCCTCTAGTGCATAGTTCCTATATGATCACCAAGACATGTACGACAACAGATCAAGTAATGCATCATTTAATAATCTTAACGATCAAAATTAAACCAATTCATCAATAACTCATTATCACACTTAAAATATCAACATAACTTGAATTGGTATACATGTACCGAACTTACCCATTTTAATTTTCATGTTTAAATAATCAAATAACTATCTTTTTCATGAGCATATATCATGTAACATACAGATAGGTATAGAGGTACACATCTCAATGTCTAACAAAGTCTAACTGACTCCAAACAAATGTTTAAATTTGAATTATTAAGATTAGTAAACAACAATGTTCTAACTACCTATGTCAAAATATGGGGCGTTACATACACCCACCCTTCAAGAAACTTCGTCCCGAAGTTATGATCATTCACAATATGAGGAGAATTTATGACACAACTTCTATTTATCTTTCGCGATAGCAAACCTTGCGTTATATTGGTCTCATTGGACAATGAATTGATTAAAACATGTCAAGGCTATTAATATATTGATTGCAACTACGCCTATTTAGTAGGCACCTTACTATGCCTTGACTCTATTTTATTACCATTGGTAATTAAATTAATGAAATGACATGCTTCTCTTATAGATTTATTCTTCCTAAGTTGTATATTAAAGTATAGTCTTCTAGTTTGATAGCTAATTAGAATCTTATCTCATTATTGGTTCTTCAGTTAAGTGAATCTTATATTGAGTTCGTTTATAATTTAAGCCAAGCATATAATTCCACCTAGAATATCTTAAAAATTATAACCAATTCTCATTGACTTTACTATCACTCTAACTTGAATGATACAATACATATGCCATCATAAAATTTCCCATGCTTAGGAACATTGACTAATATACTACTAAATGATTTTCATGTGATGTCATCACTTCACTGTTTGTTTTTCCATTGTCCTGAACATCTCTCTTTTCTTAAGTTGTATAGATTATATCTCAAACAAGTTAATTGTATAGTATAGGATTCTCTTCATCGCGGTCGAGGAAAATCTTGCTTTCTATCAACAATTCATTATTACAAACATGCCTATACATAAAGAGCACCATGTTGACACATGGGTTAGTGAATATTTTATATCAATAAAAACAAATTTACTACAAGAGTTCGTTCCAAAATCTTTAGTCATTTGTCCTTGAGGTCTTCTCTTCTCACCATTGTACTTCTTACATTTTAAAATTATATCCTCTATACCTACGTAGTACTTACCAACTTTGGTATCTAGCTCGTTTCTTGTGCATTTCTAGCACTTCCAAGTTCTTTCCCCTACCATGAAAGACATTTTCAACAATGGGATGCACATGTTCATCATTCCTCATCTAGATTTATTTATCTACTTATTTATTTTCAAACACAATTTCTTCATAGGGAATTTTTTTTGTTAGTGAACAAGTAGTTGCTAGACCAATTAATGCATTTCAAGGTGTTTCCAACCATTTAGATAACTCATCCCTCTTACAACGGACTCGTGCATAGTGACTAATAGAACTCGGTTGATATACCATGCCACACCTTATGACATAATAAAACACATTGTCATGATACTTCACTTATCATTCTAAACTCAAGTTTTAAACTCACATCATAGGCTCACTTACAATATCCATTTGAATGTTCATTAGAATGTGGAACTAAACATAAGCACCCACTACAGTCTTATGTTGTCAATATCACCATACTAACCTACATAATGATTAAGTACAATGCATAGCTTCCTCCTTCGCACGACACTTTCTCTAGGCTCAAGACTCTTTCCCACTCACTCCTAAGTATAGAAGCAACCCAAGTGCATAAGCTATGCTCTTAAGATATTAAAAATTCAATGGTACACCACACCAAATTCTCCATTAACTATGTAATATTTTTCTAGCCAATGGTAAATTTCTCCATGACCTCCCCTTTCTAGAGAATACGTATCACTAGAAAAGTCTCGAATATTCTTACATACACATCATATAATACCCATAAATTAGGAGTAGGACTCATCACTAGTTTCCACTCTTAACATAAACACTATGGTAAATTTAAAAGTTGTTGACCCTCTCATGAAAATAACCTCTCACAAGTGGTCAATGTCTTTCTTGTAACAATGATGTATCCTTCACTCTTAGCATTACTAAGGTTAGATCATCTTTATGTGGTACTGTACAAACCATACTTAGGATTGCTAAGGTTAGATTATCACTACAAACCAAGCTTGTGACTATGTTTTCATTTGAAATCAGCTTTACTTGAGGTCTTCCACTTACTTACAAAGTGGAGGATAACCCCCAAGTCATTCATTTACAATGTTTCCCACGTCAACAAATTATTTTCTAGGTTACACGATTTGTTTGAATACGATCACCCTTAACCTTAAAAGATATCAGGTTGGACTTTAATTATAATGTGCACTTTGAGTTCTCTATTGCACACTCTACGAATTATATTCCATACTCTAGCTTCAAAGGGTTACATGATGCTATGCTTAGAGGCTATCTTGCTCATAATGTCA
Organism: Picea glauca; assembly: GCA_000966675.3. Classification (NCBI taxonomy): domain Eukaryota; kingdom Viridiplantae; phylum Streptophyta; class Pinopsida; order Pinales; family Pinaceae; genus Picea; species Picea glauca. Next base: position 996,565 of record JZKD02S1673144.1, on the reverse strand, counting down.
CGTACTTTCACAATGCTTTGAATGCATTAAAATTCCTCATAAAATCCACTCTTAAAGTGACTTGGGTTGAATATCATATTATTATTATTATTATTATTGATATTTTCACTAATATTTATTTATTTATTTGCTTTAATCAAAACAATACTTCCATTCATTAAACTTTTTTTTTTATTACATTTATTATTATATACATTAATTTCCTATTATATATTTTACCTATATTTTTCTCCACTTTTTCTTTTATAACTCTCATTGTTTAACATTTTTTTTTATTTATTATTATTAGCTTTAACTAATTCCATTGCCTCAGTAATACTCAATAATAAATAACCTAGAAATCATTTACATAAATTACAAACCAAACCAAACCTAAAACATAGGTGGCTAAAAATCCAATGGTTTCTAAGGAATGTCTACTCAATATATAAATCTGTGTTATTTTTTTTTGTTTTTAACTTATGTGTAGTAATATATTTACATTCCAAAATAATAGAATAAACAAATTTTTATTTATTATTCTTAAATACAATTTATTATTATTATTTTTTTTTAAATCCTCTTTTTTTTTAATCAATTAAACAACATATCTATCTATATTAAAATTCAAAATCTCATCATATATACCTAAAAGCTGAGTGATCTCATCATAACCACCGATCTCTGAAAGATGTATTTTTCTAAGTTTATCATAGAAAACTATGTTTAAATTAGCATATACCCATTTTGATCTTGATTTTTTTTTTTTTGAACAAAAACTCCTTAGGAAACACTGGAGCACAACCTAATTAATTAATCCAACTTGGGTTTGGATCACAGGGAAACTAACTCAATCCAACTGTTGTTATTGTCGAGAAATCAAACTAGGAACTGTTGTTATTGTCAAGAAATCAAACTAGGAAACTGTGGTTGGGTTTCTCTCACATCCCAAGTAACTTAATCCAAATGTATTAACTGTGGATAGAGAATATCTCCGCGGCTAGATTTACAGCCCAACAAACTTAATCTAAATGCATTAACAGTGGAGAGATAAAAAAAATCTTTGAAGTGTGGCATAAAAAAAAAAAAAAAAACAAACGTTAAAAAGATCATGTAGATTCTTGTCTGGATGCATGAACAGATAACTGGAAACTATGATACCATATATAATAGGTTTTAATGTCTTTAAAAAGAGTGAATACTTAAATAAAAAGAGTGAAGGATTTTTAACTGAATATCTATATTAAAATGTATCTATATGAAGGCAACTAATTTATAAGGTAGGAAACAACCTTCAATTATGTAGCGGATTGGTCTGTTTCTAGCAACTGAGAGAAAGTAGTAAAGAGGGAATTTAACAGGGTAGGTTAACTTTAAATATGATAGGAAAGGAGTCATTTATTAGCTGCACAACTCGTGATCTAGCCGAAGATTTGTCTTTTTCTACCGACACCATTTAAGAACGCCTGCAAACGACAACCAAGCTTCGTACCATCATTGATTTCTCGCCAGATCTTAATTTCAAGCATGGAAATTGAAGGCACTAGCATAGGGCATAACACATCTAGTGAATGAGTAGGATTTGGGCAGAAACAAGGCAGAATTGGGCAAAAAAATAAAATTAAAGCTCATACCAGTCCAACAAATTCCCACCCTGAACATAATACCAATTAAACAGTCTAAGCAGACCAAACCCCCCGAAATCCCTTTAACATGAATTTCTGAGCTGGATCGGTATTGCGTAGCGGTAGGATGATCCCAAAGTTTATGAATCCTCCCTTCGACGAAATAACTCAGAGGCATCACGGGCCTGATGGAAGATTTTTACCCCTAGAATCAACCCTTGAAAATCCCTACCAGGGCCTCTTGAAGCACTGCACATCCCTGCTAAAGACTCTAAAGAATCACAAGTATGGCTATGTTTTTAATGAGCCTGTTGACCCTGTGGCCCTAGGGGTTCCCGACTATTTCACTGTTATTACTTTGCCCATGGATTTGGGCACCATCAAGGAAAAAATTGAGGACAACGTTTATTCAAGCCCTCTTGATTTTTCTTTTGATGTGAGGCTCACTTTCGCCAATGCCCTGAAATATAATCCTCCTGGTAATGCAGTTCACAATATGGACAAAACCCTAAGTAGGGTTTTTGAGAACAAGTGTAAGAGGATGTAGAAAAAAAAAATGGCCAGCATTGATTCATCTGGGATGTGTTATAACAAACCCAATAGCCTAGACGGTGTGTACGAGTCAAAACAAGTTGTGGCCATGACGCCTGAGAGCCTGTAGACCATTGTTTGAGCTTTCACAGAGTGGGAGACCATATTCTTGAGCCGGTTCTTGATTTTCTAGAGAGGCACAATACAAGCATGGCAGACAATGGCGCTGAAATGGAATTGGATTTGAATGCCTTGAGCAATGAGAAGTTATGTGAACCACTAGGGATTGTGAGGAGATGTTTATAGGTTCACGATCCAGGATTTCTGAGTGTGGTGGTGAATATTGAAATCGATGCTTCAGACCCTTCTAGTCATATCGATGTAGACAGTAACTAGCTAAATCCTGTTATGAAATGAAGAAATGTTGCCTTTTGAAGGAACCTATTTGAGAAACAATTTTGGAAGCTATTGATAAACTGATTAAGCAGAGTAGATGATTTGAGAATCTCATCAGGAAGCTAAGAGGATATTGGAGTTGAGAAAATCATGCAGGCAGTACACTCATTATGTTTCGACAAATCATTTCATACTACGCCTTTGTTGACCAAATTCTGCACATATCATTATGTTTTTATCTCCAAGGCTTGATGCTGTTATAGTACAGTACCTGGCGTTGTCCACATAAACTATGGATGAAGTGGACAGTGAGAATGAAACATCCTTGGTTTGTGAAAGTGTGGCAAAAGTGCACAACATTTCTTGAGGATGCATGTATTCATGGCCTAATAGTTGTATCTACACAAAACGTGGTGATTGTTAGGACCACACAATGTACCTTTTTTCCTATACTTTTTGCCACCATTATACTCTTGATCACCTACATTTAGACTCATATTATCACTCTATCTGATCATCTCAAAGGTATACAACGTCCTTTCTCATTACTATATGTTTAATATGTTTTGCATAATAGTTTACATCACTCTCGTACTTAACCATTGATTAGAAATGCATAAGTGTCCAAAGCTGCAGATTTGCATTCAAAGGCCTATTGCTGAAACACAGAACTGTCCAAGGCCGTCATTGTTGAAACACAGAACTGATGCTGAAACACGGAGCTGCTACACAGTCCGAGGTCGCAGATGCTGAAACACGGAGCTGCTACACAGTACGAGATCGCAGATGCTGAAACATAGAGCTGCTACACAGTCCGAGGTCACAAGATGCTGAAACACGGAGCTAATACACAGTACAGAGTTGCAGATGCTGAAACACAGAGAAACCGCCAGAACCGACGATGCTGAAACACAAGGAAGTTGTCACAGTCAACGGTCAACACAGTCAGAGCGCAATTCACATGGCTGAAACAACCCGCGAATTGCGATGCTAAAACAACATCAGCAACGATGAGAAGAAGCTGTTACACCAGCCGTAACAGCAATACCTCGTTCAGTTCCTGTAATAGCATTCGGTTGCGTGAGACTAGGACATCCTATCCCGATTTAGAAAGAATATCCGACTTAGGATAGGATTCAGATATGCATTGTAATGATTGTATCGAAGGGATTTCCTCTTTAAATCAGATGAAATCACCATTCGAGATATCCAAGTTTTGATGTATTGAAGCAACTCCAGAGAAGCGGGACGTATTCTATTTCTCCAATTTGTAATGTAATATTTTGATAGATGAATATAAGACTGCTTTGAGTATCCTTCTCTAGCTCTTCGTTCAGGGGAATCTTGTGAGAAGGGAGGGCCCACCTTCATCACAAGATTCACCCATTAGTTAGAAGTGTGTTAGTATAATTTCTGTTTATGATTTGTTAAACTGTCGTTTGCTGAAACACTGTTTTTCATAGATTTCTCTTTGCTGAAACACTACTGACTCTGTCTCAGTTATTGAATGGAATTTGTAATTCTTTTTATCAGCAATCTTGTGTGATGATTTTATGAGGCTAGCAGAGAATTGGTTAAGGGTTCCTGCTCAGACAGAAAGGAATCGRAACATCATACCCTCTGTAGAATTCATTTAYTGCTGYGAGTGTGCTAGCCAGAGGTCCGGTTAAAAGGTTCYTRCTCAGAYAKGAAGGAACCCAAATACCTCGAMTTCTGTAGGYTCCATTTACTTCTACAAGTGTGCTAGCCAGAGATTTGGTTAAAGGGTTCCTGCTCAGACAGGAAGGAATCACGACACCTTGTCTTCTGTAGATTTCATTTATTTCTGCAAGTGTACTAGCCAGAGATTTGGTTAAAGGGTTCCTGCTCAGACAGGAAGGAATCACGACACCTTGTCTTCTGTAGATTTCATTTATTTCTGCAAGTGTGATAGCTAGAGATTTGGTTAAAAAGGTTCCTGCTCAGACAAGAAGGAATCACGACACCTTGTCTTCTGTAGAATTCATTTACCTCTGCAAGTGTGTTAGCCAGAAACTGGGTTAGGGATCCCTGCTCAGAAAGGAAGGAATCAGACTGCCCTATTCTTTGTATACCTAAACCTCACAAGTGTGCTAAACAAAAATAAGGCTCAAAGCTCCTGCTTATAAAGAAAGGAACTAGGTGGCTTTGTTCTCTGTTAGATAGAGTTAATTGTTTTCTGCATTATTGTTTTCATGAAAAGAGTGCTAGTGCTGAAGTCTCTGTTTGAGAGTAAGGGTCCTGTTCTTTGATTGCAGAATTGTTGTTCTTTTCCATTGCAAGTATTATTTTAATGTAATCCAGGATTCTTAAATTGATCTTTAAAGAATTGCAATAGGGAAGTTACTTTCCTGTGATTTAGTTAAGAGCTTCAGCAAGTATAATTAGTATGAGTTTCATTACTACAATACTAAGCTTCTTTTGGAATTGAGCATATATTGTGCGTGGTTATCTTTGAAATAAAAGACTTCCCTGGGTTGATAATTTATGTTTCACTAGGTTGTTTAAAATTAATTAAGCAATTATAGTGACCAACAGTGATTTGGCTGCAATTCATGTAGTTAATAACATAAAACTAGAATTTACACCCATTTCTGTAACTGCCATTTTATACCAACTTCCTCCACATGCTAGTGCCTTTAATCTCTTTAAATCAATGTGGTCCACATCCCAAAGGAAAACAATGATGAATAATGATTGATGTTAGAAGATATTGTATGCTGAAGAAAATCTTATGAAGGTTGAATCTCGAGAGGAAGTTGGAGCGGAAATTTGGAAAAATATTGGCTAGTGTCAAAGGTGTGTGTTTGGCTTCAGAAAAGCCTGTTATGCAAGATGGGAGAAAGACTGGAAATTAATTCGCAGGATTTTTCTCTTAAAACCTAAGAGATATTCGCTTGGTCACATAAAATTTTAGGGCAAATAAGCCAAGTTTCTTCTGTAACAACCCAAATTGGATTGTAGATGAAAAGGTTTCTTTTGTCTGTTTAGGACTGCCCATATTTCTCTTAACAACCATTGGTTTGGCAATGTATTCTAGGATTTAAATGCAGTAACCTCCTACTAGAACAACAAATTATGTATTTGCAATTTTTGGGTAGGCCCAGCAAAGAAACATAGCTGTCTCTGAGTTTCTGTGTTTGTGTTTAAATCCTCTGCTGTGTTGATTCGTGTGCAATATTGATCATTTTCTTTTTTTATTTTGGCAGATTTACAAAGGTGATTTTATAAGATAACATTGCCAAATAGAGGGTAGGGCAGAGCAGCCTTGTAACTTATTGCTTTTGCAGATATAAAGAGTAGATTAAGGAAGGAAAGTTGTCTAATAGAAAGTATAGTGAGAGAAACTCAACTAAATCGCCGATGAAAATGTTGTTGACCTTGCAGACCATGTTGGCACAAAGAAAAAATCCCAGTGCTATGAGTGGTGAAGCTTAGGTTTCAATTTTGAAACCCGGCTCTGAGACCATATGTAACACCCATCTAGGGTGTTAGGCAATTTGTCACTCATTAAATACATAATTTCATTTATTTTTCATTTACACAATTCTTCTACATTTTCTCAATGATAAATTTAGATAACATGATGAAATAAGTAATATGTTAACTCTATGATTTATAACTTAAAACAAAAGTATATACAAAATATCAAGAACCAAATACCACCGAAAAATACCTTCTCCTTAGCTTGTCGAAGCTCATCGGTTGTAATGTAGTCGTTGGCGCTTCCAAGCATTCTTTTCCCACTTTCCCAGAGTGAAACAATGGAATCCTCCCTACCAACTAGGAGCCTAGCCGGCTTACTAGCTCCAAGAAAACTTTTGGTTACTTTTCCCTCCATGCCCGTGACTCCAAGAACAACAAAGCACAAATTCTCAAAGAAAACTATCACAAGAAATATATCTTCCAAGAATTTCACAACCTCTCATCATACTCAAACCTCTCCATCCCCCCCTTCATCAACACTTCTCCTCCCTAATTATCAAGTTTCCATACACCCTTCCCAAAGTCTCCTCAACCACCCTGATTATTATCCATCAACTCCCTTATCTAGATTTTTGGGAAAAGATTAAAATAAAACTAAATATAAATGACTTGCATTAAACAACAATAAATAAAATAAAAACTCTTTCTAGCTAATAAATGTAATTTGACAATTTTCCCCAAAATGTACATAACACCCCACCATGCTCATTTAATTCGTCATACCCACCATCTATCAATGTCAAGAAGGTATTTAATGCTTCTAGATATTTTGCACGCAATATAATTTACATATTTAATAGACATTCAATTAAATAGTTAATAATTTACTTTAATAATTAATACATTAATTAATTGTACTAGTGTACATAGGTAGGGTATGTGTGCGGAGCTAGCGGACACATATCTCATGTATGTTCTAACGATAAACAACCATTGCCTCTAGTGCATAGTTCCTATACGATCACAAAGACATGTAGGACAACAGATCTAGTAATGCATCATTTAATAATCTTAACGATCAAAATTACACCAATTCATCAATAACTCATTATCACACTCAAAATATCAATAGGAAATTAAAAAGTGTTTTTAAACATGGTAGAAACCAAGTGAGTAAACAATAGAGGCATCTCTCATCCCCAATCAGTATTCTCAACTAACATCAAAGCATCCTTCCTTCCTAACCTACTTCTATCTTTCATCCTATCCTTTCCTCTGTTGGACTAAGATGGAGTGTCAACTATATTTAACTAACTTCAGATAGAACCCGTAAGCGGAAGTGTCATACATATCAACCAAGCTTCCCCAACAAGAAACTAGCAGTCGTCATCACACGTCTAGGGGAGCATGACTTCACACAACCCTCCCATGACTCTAGGTTTTGGAGGATAAACAGTGGGAAATACCTCCACCCCTCCTCATATAACTATGGTCAACACCCTACATCAAGTGATACTATGCAACTACTGTTCTTAGAGTCACGTCATCAAACATCCACTCTGGGTAAGTTGTGCATCCTGTCAAAACCACACTTACCATAGATCATAGTAATATTTCGAATCATAAATTAAATAGTAAGTACAACTTATAGCATACAATATCTTCTTGATGTCTACGACATCCCAGTTACCTCAATATTATAGTCATTTGGCTATCACATAGCTCATCATCCTGTAGGTTAGTTCACCAATAACACATATTGATGCAGATACATCACAAATTTATATAAGATTCCATATTTTCATTAACGCTCAATTAAGAAATGTATTCCTATTTACATCATGCATTGCATCTATTATACATTCTTAACATAGCTTGAATTGGTATACATGTACCGAACTTACCCATTTTAATTTTCATGTTTAAATAATCAAATAACTATCTTTGTCATGAGCATATATCATGTAACATACAAATAGGTCTAGAGGTAAACATCTCAATTTCTAACAAAGTCTAACTGACTCCAAACAAATGCTAAACTTTGAATTATTAAGATTAGTAAACAACAATGTTCTAACTACCTATGTCAAAATATGGGGCATTACAAATTTTTTTGGATAGGGAAATAACTCTCTAGTAAATTTAACCATTTTCCCAAAGGATCAGAGTCTATATAGCATTCAAATCAAGGAATATCAAAACTAACTTGTACCTTAAATGGTTTCACGGCTTTAAAGTGAGTACTGGTTGAAGGTGTCTTTACTTTTTTTAGCAACCGTCGAAGGATTTGGGAAAAATTATCCATCATCTCATTCCTCTATCGACCGAGGGCTTCCTCGAGCAATATTTTGATATGATCTCATGATTTGTCGTCCCTATTTTATTCCTCCATTGGAGGTTTATTGGGTGGGCAAGAAAATGTTTTCTCAAGAAAAACAAGCGTGATACACAACTGTCTATAACCTAACCTCGTCAAGGACATGCACTAAGATTGACAAGGAACAAACTGATATGATACCATTGATCTAGATTATTTTGATAATGAAGAAACATAAACGAGATATAACAAGGAGATACACAGATATATTTCAAGGAACACAGTAATACAGTAAAATAGTAAAACTCATATTCTATTTATCATTGTTTGGAATACAAAATATTGTAAATGTGAAGCACACAAGCTATCTAGAATGGTGGTAGTTTGTATCTGAAGAGAGATGTGTCAGCTACTCTCATTCACAAAAACCTAATTACAATGAGGCTCCAAAGGCCTTTTTAACAAAAAGAATAAATTTTAAAATCCTAACCATAGAAGATGAAATGCCAAATGTTTTGTGGGCCTCGATGGGGGTAGTTGATACGTCAACTTCCCGAGGGTACAAATTTTTCATACGATATTTGTTTGGGGAAATCAGAACCACATCACAAAGGTATAGTCGAGGAGTACACATTTTGAATGGTCCAGTAATCCCAAAAAGGATCTATTGGGTGTTTCCATGTCAAAAAAATGTTGTTTAGCGCCTCGAAACAACCCCGGAAATTTGAAACATGAAAAACTATAGAAAAATTGCCAAGATGGAAACTGTAATTTGAGCTGGTGGAATAGGTAGGTGGCTACTGATGTCCACCTGTATCAACACTGCTAAATTCCCTATTTAAAAACAGTCTATAAAATGGAATGAAACATTCTCATAATCATGATTTTATGTCGAAGAGTAGCTTTCACTTGTCAAAATTATTATTTCCATAAACCCTTTGTTGAAGTCCATTTCCACACATTCATGAGCATATGTTGTGGTGATTCAATTATTTGTTTTTGTGCTTCAGTAATGGAATATTCCAAGGGATTTTTTGAGGGATTAAAGAGAGTTTAAACATAAAAAATGAAAAGGAATATTTGGAGGTCTAACCCACATAAGAGCCAAGGATAGAGTATCTATCATTGGGGGAAAGGGGATTGTCTACAAATTCATACATAATCCAAAATTTCCACATAAATAGGGTCCTAAGTTTAAAATGAAGTCCTTGTCTTTTGAAAGATTAAAATAAACAATGAAAAATCCCTTTGCACAGAGATAAATAAAATCCTCCTCTTTTAACATAGGTTTCCATAAGTTTGAAATCTATTCATGAAGATAAACTCAATGAAGATAGAGATAATTGAAGTGGCACAAAAGAACATTTGTGTTGTAAAAGGTCACCTATACTACAATATTTTTTACTATGGTAATAGTTATTTCCAAATCCTTTTAAACCAATAGATGAGAAGGACGACATTATTCCCAATATCATTGCAATAAGACTTACCTAGATTATAATTAGAGGGGAGAGGGTTGCATTTTCTTCGAATATATATGTTGGCTCACATAAAATACCCAATATTAGATTCCATGCGAAAACTAGATGCACCAGGGGAGAAAGACACAACTGAAATATGAGGAGATTCCACGATATTGATAATTGAGTCACTAGGGGAGGGAGAGCCAATCAAAGGTGATGAAACCATCATTTCCATTGAAGAGGAGTGTTGAAAACCTAACATTAATCCATGAATAAAATATAAGGTCATCCCACATAAGAAATGAGGGAATAAATCTACATATTGATACCTCAACCCACGAAATGAGATTCAATCTTTCTACTTAGACTATTTTTTTTTTTTGAAGTTAGGGTTCAATACATCAAATAAATTTATCTAGCTTAATCCAATTATGCATTTATCATTTTGAGAGAGTAGCTGACACAAAGTTATATAAGAAACAACAATATTACATGAATATTATTCAAGTTATTTAACAATAGACTTTTATCAATGAATCAATCTAATGAGGATTCTTTAATATCAACATTTAGGATAACATGAAATTTGAAATGCAAAAAATGGAATGTTTAAAAGGAAATTGCTATAATGTTAGTATTAAAATAAATGAAAATAAATTTCATTTTAGTACCATAATTTGAAGAGTGAAAGAGTTAGTAATTCCTTCTTTCATACCTTATTTTGGTTCTTAAACTGGTATAATTTTATCCTCCCACCCCAATGTATATTTTACTTCTACAGTGATTGATTTTGTTAGGCCTAGGAGTACGCCTTATAATAAGGATTGGGCCATGAAAGTGGCATAATGTACCTCGTACGAGACCTCTGTTGATCATTTCTACACACACCCATCCTGTAAATGCATCTTACGAATAGTAATGATGCCAATGCATATTTATATTCTCTACCTTGATCTGGCACCAGTGGATTTCATTTTAAGAGAGTTCTCAACACAAAGTTATATAATAAAATAAAATATTACATGAATATGATTCAAGTTATTTAACAATAGAATTTTATCGATGGATCGGTCCAATGAGGATTATTTAATATCAACATTTAGGATAACATGAAATTTGATATGCAAAAAAATGGAATGATTAAAAGGAATTTTTTATAATGTTAGGATCAAAAGAAACGAAAATGAATTTCATTTTAGTACCCTAATTTGAAGTGTGAAAGAGTTAGTAATGCTAAAAATAATCATGAGTAAATTGAAAGTGAATAAGAATGTGCTTGACATTTTGATTTAAAAATGTTTATTTCTCTTTGAATGATATTATTCAAAACATTTCCTCTAACAAGTATTTGGTAGGTTATTGTTGAGGTCATTTCTCGCTTCCAAAAATTCCCTCCCCTTTTCTATTCTCCTAAATCCTTTTCTCCCTTTCTTTTCCCTCTTCTACACCTACTCATTTTTCCCTTTCTTTTTCTTCCCTCTTACTATCCCTTTCTAGTTCTACACTTAGTCTCATTTTTAGACTGCGGGTTCCCGGGTTGGCAGAATTATGGTTTCTCATCTCCATACATAACTTCACATCACGAGTTTAACCAACCACTATGTTGTCCCATACTTATTCGATTCTAGTATTGCGGTTTCTCGGGTTGTCGGGATCGATCTTTCATGCTCTCATGTTCTGTGATAGACACATTGCACCGAAAAGTTCCACGATCTACATTACAATCCCTAGACTCCCCGAACTTCCAAATTTTCATTCCACATACGTGAGTTTGTCCGACCGCTACACCATCCCATACTTAGCCAATTTCTCACCTCATACCATCCTGGAATCGCAGGTTCACGAGTTCTTGGGTTCACATAATGTCTCAAATCATATTTTTCTCCTATCCATCCCCGCCACCCTCGCACCCTTCCCAATGCACATTTAATATTCTTTTAATTCTAATAAATTACCATAGAGGTTCGAAATGATGGTCATTAGTAAGAGAAAGTCTCGAGGATATCTCTTATTAAAAAGAATAAAACAGGATTTACAGAGGATTGTATCATCCCCCTTCAACGTTCATTCCTAATATAATTTGGAGCAAGGGAACGTCCTCTTCAACTTATTGCAGCAACTCAACAACAGTTTTCATGTGGAGATACACTGAATATTTTTGGGCACGAAGATCATAGTTTTCAGTGGTCTAGAGCATACTCCTACTACTCATCCCCTTCTGCCCAGAAGGAAGCAATCTGGATGTATGGAATTGCACGTGTAGGTTGTGTCCCATAAGTCTTTGACTGTAAGAAGTTGGTCACCTGGTGCGCTGAGATATATATTCCAATCCAACAAATCATTCAGCTGTGGGACCATTCCCCTGTATCTCTATCGCCTTAGGTAGTCTGTAATATGTTGAGACATCCATAGCCAATGCTCACCTTCAAGGTAGAAAATTGTAGGGAGTTCTTAAAGAAGAATGATAATGGACTAGACCTATTACTTGAATTCCTAGAGAACCCAACGACCATCCCTAAGGATATCACAATATTGAAGGTTGGCTCATTAAAAATCCCTTCCGTGAAATTGCATGGATTTTTACGAGGATAACATGACAAGAAACTATAGCCAGCATCTCCCAGATGATTTTTTACATTCGATATTTTACGGTCAAAGAAAAGGATATCTTTGATTGGGGTAAGTTGATTTCCATTGAAATATCTTCCCAATTGTTGCAATACAAGAAGGAGAAGAAATTGTTTATGTCACCTTATTTGATTTCCGTGATAGTGCATTGTTGTCAGCTCCCGAGATTATATGTGTGCAAGAAGGTAAACTGTGAATTCGACCCAGTAACCTTCTGGTATCAAACATTATGGAGGCACAAGGCTTCCCAACATTTTTATGAAGTTTTTAATGAGTTTGTATCAATTTTTAAAGATTGCTTGTTTGGAAAGGACACTCCTCAGATGTCTAACCAGGTGAGTAAGTTTTTGGATAGCAAGGGGACACTAGAAAAAATGGAGAATTATAACATTATAAGTATTTTTGGGTCCAAGGAAAATCCTTCCTTCCCTCCATGCCACATATCTAAAAAAATGTTTGTTGATGATATAGCAAGACAATACAACTATTGGTTGCATTTTTTCCATGAAAAGAGAAAAAAAATTATTCATGCCTCTGCCTTGGAAAGTTGGGGATTTCATATTCATAAATATGAATAAGATTGATGAATTCGTAGGCCACTTCCAAAGCCTAAATTTAAAATATGATGAAAAAGTAAAAGGGTTTGACCCTAGTGGTATATTTGTAGAACATCTATTGGCTGTTGGTTTCAACAATTATTTCATTAATTCTATTCTGAATGAAGATGGAGACAATTCCTTGGGCACTCCCACTTATGACACCGATGACCTAGAAACAATACTCAACACCAATGAGTCATACGAGTAGAGAGGAAAAGTTTCGAGTGAGAAAAGTGCTCAATCCTTGATTGTCACTCTAAAAAGTACAACATCTCGGAGCAACACTCCAATGACCCACCAAATTGAGAAAGCAACCTATGGTTCTTTAGGAAGAGGAGGAGATAACAACCCTTGTTTAATAAAAAATTAAAGTTCTCATAAACTTCCCTTGAGGAAGAAAAGAAAAATCATTGTGCAAGAAGAGGAGGGACCTCGAGGTGAAAGTGACATCCATGATCTCTCCCTTGAGGATATGGAACTTGAAATTGAAATCGAGAAATTGTTCCCCAATGTAGACCAACTAGAGAACACTGTTCACCAGAACCCTTAGATGGAAATAATTGAGACCGAGAACTTCGACGAAGAAGAGTCTTTTGTATTTCAGAGGGTTGTTTTTGACAACGAATCCAAAAAAATGATTATTGAGAAAAGATATGTAAAGAATAAAAAGGGGAAATATCGTTCATAGATTAACCTATGGAACATGCAACCTTCCTAAATTTCCCAAATTCACTGGGCAACTGGAGATGCTCTAGATGATTCTATCAGAGGCCTTGAAGTAGAGAATGTCAGGTTAAAGGGAATCAAGAAATTGGAGAAAAGTTTAATGTCTTTTCTAGTACTTTTTATTCTTTAGCAATGATCGGTTCTACAACACTTGCGAAAAAATTAAAGGATCGACAAGACTTATCACATAAGCCTGGGGATATGTGGAGAAGAATATCAAGAAAATATTGGAATTAATAATAGAGGCTTGGGAGATGTCAAAGAGCATGGTCTCTTTTGGAACGAGAGAACATGCTTTTCAAGAATATCTACAGGCAAATTTGAAAAATGAGGAAGGTTTATACCTCAATGTGGTTGTACAATTTGGTATTAAAGTTACCAATATGAAAGAGTTGAGAAGAAGAGAGGAGGATATCCCTTCTCCGAACTAGATAAAACAATTGAATGCATGCTAGAAGGAAAAGGTTAAAAACCAGAATATTATTGTCCAAGCATGTAGCCATGCCATAACTAGAAGAGAAGAATTATTCAAAAGGATAACTAAGATAGATCTAGCTGGAAGCACCAATAAGGTCCAAGGCTCCAAATTGATACTCAACTCTTTTTTCTTAAACAAGCAATCATTTGATGAACAAGTTGAGATCTTTAAGGGGTTATCATTTGAAAAATTATACGACATTTTTGAGAATAGTGAAGATGATGTGGAAAACTGGCTAGTTGATTATTCAATTAAAAATCAATATATTGAAGAAGATTTGCAGAACATTTCTATTGATCTAAGGGAATTGGAAGGCGAGCTCTTCAATATAAAAATCTGGCATGAAATCAACGTGGTAAAAATGAGGAGCTATATCAAGGAGTGGTTTAAAAAAGTTGTCGAAAAACTTATTGATGAAGGGAAAAGGATGGTTGAGACGGTTCCTGTAACCACCAAGGAAATCCATAAAAGGAGATCAGAGAGAAAGTGACAAATCATGAGATACCATCATAGTAATTTCATATTGATCACATCTTTCTATATTTATCAATATTTTCATCCAGTTAATCCACCTCTTTAAATAGAAAGGTTTAACTGAAGACTGATAATTTCCTTTTTCTTCTTACCAGGTCTTGTTGTCTTCACTTGCCCACTTTCTACTTTCTACGAAATTCATTATTACACATATTTTCCTTATGGTATGCGAGATCCCCAATCCCAATCATTATGACAAAAGCATTTTAATTTCAGAGAATATGTATTAAACTATATATTTTTCAGAAATTCCAAGAGAGCTAGTTTGGGAACAATATCAACTGTTCTTTGTAACCCAGTTTTTATGAATATAAGTATTTGAAGTTTATATATCATTATATTCATTTGATCTTCCCATGTACCACTCTATCAAAGTTCTCTTATGCATGCAGATCATTTTATTTTAGTTTTTATTTGATCAAAAATCTTTATCCCTACTATGATGGATGCGAGGAAGTTTTGTTTATTTTCTTTAAATGTATGAATGTGTGTGTTTCCTGGTTCATTCTCAGGAACTATCTTTTTAAAGAAAAATAAAAACATTTTCCATTTTGTTTTATATCTATTTTACTTTCCTTTGACAAACTTATTTAAAAATCCCACATTTTACAAATCTCGGATAGAGGAGTACCACCTTGATAAAAATGCAGGAGGATTTGCATCCTCGTGAGGTTGTCATTTTCTTCCTAACAGATTCAAGCGTCAACATTTACCAACCATTTCAGATAAGTAGAGGGTCGTATTAATGGATCCTTGAAAGAAAAATGTTTATATATAAGTGTTACTAAAAATTAGATGTTGATGACCTGATTGAAACACAATTTTGAGTTGGGAGCTTTGCTAGGGTTTTTTCTGGGTATATCCTAATTTCACCTCAAACCCTCCTTCCATGGAGCTGAAAGGGGGGAATATCCCCCACTCATACTTCTCCTCTTTCTCTTGGCCACCATTTTGGTGGATTGACTCCTCCTAAGTTGAATCCCAATCTGACAACATCTACAAGAAACAGGGACAATAGAATCAAATCTCCCTCTCACAAGGAACCTAAGAAGGAAGTTTCAAAATATTTAGATAACACAACCTGTTGGAAACCATGGAATTCCATTCCCAAGGTAGATGAAATTCCTCAATATGAGATCGAATCAAAGCACCTAAGTGAGTATGTGCAGTACATGAGGGATCATGCAGTCAACGAAAAGTTCCCAGGAATTTGGCCAAATGAGAGAGATCTTCTATTATGGATCAGATCTCATTGGAAACATACTTGTCCTATTTATATTAACTTAGGATATAATGGTTTATTTATATTCATGTTTGAAAATGAAAAGGAAAGTTAACATATGTTTGAAGGAGGTCCCTATTTCTTTCGCTCCATCGACCTCCATATTTGATACTAGAATGATAACTTTAACCTAGATAACGAAGAATGCTCCTTTGCAAATATCTGGGTTTGTCTCTATTCTCTTCAGTTCAAGTACTCGGAGGAATAAATTCTAGTTGGGATTGGAAAAACTCTGGGTAATTTTGTTAAATCCTCTAAGGATACTAAACAAGGGTGATACACTACCTATGCACGAATTTTCATGTACATGAATGTCTCTATCCCCATCCCTGATTCCATCTATATGTACTTTCAATATGTGGAACAGATTGAAACCCTTGGCTATGAATTTATCCCCTTTCGGTGTCATCGATGTCATGAGCATGGTCATTTATACCACGACTACCCCTTACTCATCCCACCTAAACCTTCCAAAACTAATTTAGAAAAATATGATGAAGGTTTCATCAACGTTCTCTCTCACCATCATCCTAATTAAAAACATGTCTTTCATGCTCCTTAGTCATTGTAAAAAACCCTAACCTTAAAAACAATATTGAAGTACTCATCTCTCTCCCTCCCAACTCTTTTATTTTCATTGAGGAAGTTGCTACTCCTRGAAATCCTAAGTCATGTAAATCATCTTACTTGACTCTTTTACCCAATGAAAACAAAAGTCTCAAAACCTAGGTGGACCCTTCTCACATGCCCCTCYAGAATATTCTCACATGATTCAAGATATACAAGAAGGTATGGAATTCAATATATAGGAAATTGACCTTAGTGGAATAGACTTTAAAAGTGTTATGGAGGCAGTTCACTGCCAAGACWTCCAATCTATTCCCCCGAAGCACTTTCAAAGAATTAAAAAGGATCTTTGAAAATCATGAAAGGAACCCCCTAGAACCTTAGGTTCATCCTTGACTCGTCCCAATATTGGAATCCAAGTGAATAAACTAAATCCCAAAAAAGTTCTAAAGGAAGATAAGAGAACAGTCAGAAAATCCAAATGGCAAATCTTGCAGAAAATTAGTCACATCCTGGTCAACTCGGGCCAAAATGCCATGATCACTGACTCCTTCCAACCCTCCCAATGTTATCCATGAAATTTATCTCCTTGAATATTATAGATTTTAATGTTAATATTAAGCATTGACTCTTATTAAATAAGTTGCAATAAGAATCACTAGATATCATGTTTATTCAAGAAACTAAGTTCTTGGGGGAGAAAATAGAAACCACTCTCTCCAAGATATGGAAAGTAGGTTTCACAATGGCCATATATTCTTGTGGGTCATCAACTGGTCGGACACTTCTATGGAATCCAAGCAAATTTCTTGTTTTGAAATTTTTGTACCAAATATAGCATCTCGACAGAGTTCCAATAAATAGGAGAAAGCACCTCATAATTTATTATCAATTTCTCTGGGCCGCAAAATCTAGAGGAAAAGATCCTTTTTTCTACAATTGCAACACTTACTTGAGAAGGTGCATCCCTATCTCTATTTAATGGGATGATATTTCAACTTGATCACCTGTCTAGTAGAGAAAACAGGAGGTATCAGACGTCTAGACCAATATCATATGTTGTTCAAAGATTTCATTTAGAATGATCAATTAATCAACCTTGAGACAAGTAATGGAACCTTCACTATGAATAACTGTTGTGGGGGTTCACAACAAGTAGCATGAAAATTGGGTCGATTCTTGATTTTTGAATCATTAATTCTTTTAGGAATGCACATGGAATCCACCATTCTTCCTACTTTTGGATCTGATCATTGGAAAACTTTTCTTTCTTTAGACATTCTTAACTAGCCTCTCAAGAAGCCTTTATTATTTGAGAATTTATGTCTCCCTCACTTGAACTTCCTCAACAATTTTCAAATCTGGTGGGAGGAAGCTACAACAACCATTGGTTCCCTCAAGTATCGCTTCCAACAGTTCCTCAAAGGTCTCAAAAAACACATTAAAATATGGAACAAAATAGTTTTTGGGGACATTTGTGAAGATCAAAATCTTATAAATAACCAAATGATGACACTTCAACAACCAATCATCTCCACAGGATGATATCCTCAACTATCTCAGTAGGAAAATTCCCTTATGGCCCAATTTGAGGAAAGACATAAGAAAGAGGAATTTTTTTTCGACATAAGTCAAGAGTTCAATGGTTAAAAGAGGGGGAGTGTAACACAAAATTATTCCATTGTTCTATGACCTCAATCACATCACCCACCACACTTAGACACAATGTAATAAACTAACCTCTGATTTTGATATTGAGAAATAATTAACCTCTTTCTTTTAAGATATTCTCACTTAGTCCCAGATCGACCGATTAGTTTCCATTCATTCCATAACCCAAAAAATTATTCTCTTAGTATTTGAAGAGAATAATTCCAACCTCATGATACCCATCTCACATTCTAAAGTTGAAGAAGCCAATTTCAGTCCTGCAAATGGAAAAGCCCCTTGTCCTGATGGCTTCACCTCAAATTTCTCCCATCACTGCTCATCTATCATTAAGTGGGATGTTTTACCCCTCGTATAGGTATCCCAAATAATAATGGGAGTCCTTCTAGCGTTGAACGCCACCTTTCTCACCCTCATTTCCAAGGAATATAATGCAAAAAATCCCAACAAATTCTTCCATATAGCCCTTTGTAATGTTATATATGAAATTATCTCCAAAGTGATTTATCTTAGGCATAATCTCCTGCTCCCCTCCCTTGTAGCCCCAAATAAATAAAGGTATGTGGAAGGGAGAAAAATTATGGATAACATCCTTCTTTATCATTAATTAGCTCATTCCCTCAAATCCACTAAGACTCCAGGTATGCTAATAAAATTTGATATGTCAAAGTAGTTTCACAGTCTTATTTGGAACTAGATCAAGGAAGTTATCCTAGATTTTGACTTTCATCCAGACTCGTTTCAATGGTTTATGGCTCTTCTCTCATTCTCCTTCTTTTCTATTTTAGTCAATGGTTATTCCCCCTTTTTTTCTTTCTCGTGACATGAGGTAGGGTGATTCCCTCTCCCCTTTTATTTCCATCCTTATGGTTGAAGGGCTTCGGTGCAATCTCAAAGAAGTGATGTCCAACCATAATATTAGTGGCGTCTCTTGTAATCGATCAAGGGATCCCTTAACACATCATCAATTTTTGGATGAAACAATTCTCATGGGATCTCCCTTTGCCCAAGAAGCCAGAGCCTTCAAAAAAGTGTTGGATGATTTCATGGAAGCTTTTGGTACCTCCATCAACCACCTCAAATCCCAACTCTTCTTCTTCAACACCCCTCTCCCTATCCAATTCCATATCACCTGCATTTTATTCTCCACTAGGATTTCCCTTCCATCCAAACACCTCAGTGGCCCTTTGCTTACTTTCAAAGTTCACAACAGTTCTTAGGAAAGACCTTCTTTCATGGATTAGTAAAAAATTATCAGGTTAGAATTTTAGACCTCTTAACAATGCTGACATATTGGTTCTCCTATAATTTGTTCTTCAATCTATACCATTGTATCTTTTATCTTCCTTAGCAGCTCTGAAAAATAATCTTTAGAGAAATAAAAGGAATGCAACATAATATTTTTTGGAAAGGTTCCAAAGCCTCAAATAAATGGTCTTTGGTAGCATGAAACAATATTTTTAAACCCAAAGAAAAAAGATGATTAGGACTCAGAGACCATGATATCCTTAATCAAACTCTTGGGGATAAAACATGGTGGATATGGCTTCAACAAAAAGGATAACTATGGAGTAGACTTTGTAAGTTCAGATATGTTGAGCAATAGGATCAAACAAATCTGATTCGAATGTTTGAGGACCCCTTGGGATCCCTTATTTGGAATTTTTCCTGGCAGAACAAGAAGATTTTTCAACAACAAAGTTTATGGGAGATAGTGAATGGTCAACCAACTCTCTTTTGGGAGGACACCTGATAGTAACTCCCTACTCTTCAACTGGATCCACAGTTGAACACCCTTAAACTCTCTCTGCAAACTATTCATGATATCCAGGTTAAGGATTATTTGAAACACAACCAATCAGAAGTGGAATGGAAAATTTGGAATCTAGACTTGGACCACATCCTGCCCAATGATTGTCCTATTCTCTAAACCTTGTAGCAGGTGTTGGAACAATGAAAAATTAAAGTGGATGTTCAACCTCGCAAATTCCGATGGGGTTATATCCCTACAAGTAAATTTAATATTAAGGGGGATTATCACCTTGCTTCCCATCATATATCCCTCATCCTAGTCCCCTGCCCCGCTAGGATTCATTAAACTAGACTTTGATGGTGCCTCAAAAGATGATCTTGTCCCTGGTGGTTATGGAGGAGTCTTTTGAGATAACAATGGTTATATTTTGCATCTTTACTTTGTTTATGTTGGTATAAACTCCAATAATGCATCGAAACTTTGGGCTTTGATTAAATTCCTACAAATTGGTCAAATAATTCATTTTTCACAATTAATTATAGAGGGGGATTATAAGATTATCATTTACTTAATCACCAAGTTTCAATGGGTCTTTGCTACCTCAAAACTCTCTAGTCATTGGTTCATGGAAGCATAGATTGATCTCCTCAATACACTCTTTTCTTCCAGTCTTGGCTTGATTGCTTCACCTATCAAAAGAGACTCCAACAAATTTGTTGACCTCTTTTCTAAAACCATCTTCAACAACCCCTCAAAATTGTTTGACATTTCCTAAGATGAACTCCACTTTCAAGATCTCAAGAAATCCTCCCACTCTCTAGCACAATATGATCTTCTTTCCCTTGATAGGGTGTCATCTCAATAGCCTAGATAAATAGTGGGAATGTGTAGACCTGAACCCACTCTAAAGAAATAGGTGGATGATATCTGATATTCCTCCCATGTCCCTATGTAGGATATTATCCATCTCTCATATCTGCAAGTGGAGTTATGCCAAGAGTTAACACGGAGGGAAGACTCGGGTCATGGTGATGAAGGTAATAATTCTTCCATTACTCCCCTTAATTCTCTCAGTGCAAATGAGGATCATGTCTAGAAGGACTCTATCATTTTACAGTGGGCTCATAATGAAGTCATTACATCACAATTTGAAGGAGAGGATCACTGCAATGGAAGGGAAGTTGAATATGGTTCTATATCCTCCATCTCTTATTATGATGCTAGAGTTAGCTTAATACCTGCACCTCAACTTGACACATGGGATGAGCATGTAGAAGAATGTTAAAATTCAAGATATGATTACAAGACTTGTAAGGAAACAATCAACTCAAGCTCTCATATATATGTCTCAGATGCAACATATGAATAGGATTGGAAAGGAATGATTTGAGCCGACCTAGAGGCTTCTTGTTGGGAAGTATTGGGTCTTGCATTTGATCTCCCTGCACACTATGTTTCTCTTTCTCCCTCTATTCTCTTTAGATATCATGGCACCCCAAGGAAGAGGGCTTGTTCGTCTAGATACTACCCATTCTTGAGCTATCAAAGTTTCCAAAGTTGCAGTTGGTTTCTACTCTGCACTTGTCCCTGCTGAAGCTTAGACAACCATGGATTCCCTAGAATGGGAATCTCATATCTTCCGCGATTTCAAGGAGGCTGATGAGGTGGATGAATAAGTTGGAGGAATAATTCCATATGTGGTTTGTACAAGAACTATAAAAACCATCTTATTTCTAACGATTGAACTCTATTGGCACACTAATACTCTGGTAGTCTTGGGGTTTCTTCCTAGAGATGAGGAATTTTGGCAACTCAAGATCCATATGGAAGATTTGGAGATTCAAAATGCCTATATCATAGGGATCCTTTCATGGATGGAGAATCATCTTGGCAGGAATTCCACTGCCCCATAAAGGCACTACTTAGGTCCAAAAACTTCAAAAACTGCCACCCAAAGAAATACCTCTACTGCTACTCACCAACAAGTTTCTCAAGATCACTGATGACAAATGTTTGAGTTTCAATTTCTATTTTTTTCTATGTTATATAGATTGTTATAAGCTACCTATAGTTAGAAATTTGTGTGAACATGTTCAAACAATTATTTTC
Source organism: Picea glauca (assembly GCA_000966675.3). Taxonomy (NCBI): domain Eukaryota; kingdom Viridiplantae; phylum Streptophyta; class Pinopsida; order Pinales; family Pinaceae; genus Picea; species Picea glauca. The sequence goes on along the minus strand of JZKD02S1673144.1, from coordinate 974,466 downwards.
CAAGATTTAAAACATATGAAAAACTTATTGTCACGCTTCTCCCAAGGGTAGTTTTTTTTGGTTTCCCAAAAACTGTCATGGTCTCCTGGAGCTAGATCTGATATGCTCTCTTTGTATATTCTATTTATAATTAATACAATAGCTACTTACCAAAATAAATTATAAAAAAATAGATGTTGAATAATCCAATACCCCAACTTTAAAATAAATGATAATGTACATAGTTTGAAAACATTTAATGTTAATTGTAAAATAAATTAAATAAAACTAAAATAAGTACAATTTTATTTTAATATATAAGATACTGAATTACATTCAAAATGAATGATACATATAGAATTTGGTATGGTTATTCATTGTCTTGTCCTTTATATGACAACAAAATTGAATTAAAAGTGAAAGAGAGTTGAAAAGAAGAAAAAAGCACAAGATGAACTCATGTAGAGTAGAGAAAGATAGAAAAAAATATATATAAATAAAGAAAATTCTAAAGTATAACCTGAACTGAAAATAAAAACAAGGATAAGGAAGAAATAGGTAAAACAAGATGAATGAAGGAAGAAACACGTATAAAATATGAAAAATGAGGAACAAAATAAAGGTAGGGATGAGACAAGTCATCCCTTGGGCATAGAATAGAAGAAATAGTGGTTGAAAGAAGAATAAATTATTAATGGTGACTATAGCTTGTTGAAATATACAAGATAAGGATAATTAAAAAAGGTGATAAAGTACAATAGAAATTAATCAAAAAGTTGAAAAAGAAAGTGTAGGAAGAGATGGTTGTGATCTATGCCATTGAGGATGAGAACATAAATGGATTGAACACTGAGTCAATGACTATCCTCCCACAATATGATTGATAACTGTAGGAAAAGTAGGCCACATGATAAAAATAGGGGACAATGATAAGGAAGAAAATTGAAAAATAGAGTTTGAAATATTATGAATTATCGGAACGACGATGAAGAGGATCAAGAGCATAAATATGTAGGAAATAGATCGAAATGAGGATGAAGAGGATCAAGAGCATAAATATGTAGGAAATATATACTATGACCAAAAAAAAGGGAAACAAAGTTAGAAATAAACATGGTAATAATGTTTAAAAGAGAATGAGTGCATTAACCATCCTACAGATTAATTTAGGGATGGGAGTCTTTAATAAAAAAAATTGATCATCAAGATACCTAAAATATTAGATCCTAGATATGTTTGGATTTGATTCTTGGGAAGAATAAGTAATTAAGTTTGGCTACTCGAATAAATTCAATAAAGTATAAATTAAAACACCTATAATACTCAACCCAAAGGAAGGGGGTTGAATCTCTTTGCATGATGCATAGCCACCATAGGCAAGAGAGATTCACTAGTTCCTTGGTTAGTGATTGAAAATTACCTAAAAACTAATTAAACCAATGACAATATACAAAGAATAAATTGATTTTTTTATGAACATAAAATTAAATGAGAACCAAGAAATTTCTTTACATAAGTAGGCTATAATAACAATGAAAAATGTGGAAGATTTATGGAACCGAGTAAAGTAAAAAAAGAAAATGTAAAATTGAGTGTGGGGGAAAGGATTTTACAAACATTCATGGTGTTTTTTATTCGTTCCTTTCTGGCCCCTTTTCTTGAAACAGATCTTCAAGTGGTTCCTGATTGCTTAGTTGAAGCAAAATGGGTAACTCGTTGCATCCTAGCAAATTAGCAATGGATTTTTATTATTTTTAATAATAGAAATGAAATAAAAGGGACATCAAATTGGAAGTTACAAGTACAAAACAACCAACTAATATGGTTTTCCTTGAAGGATTAATGAACCAAAATGGTCATTTTTCTTATTTAAGACAACAATATCAGTGGACAAAAAATGAAAGGTAAAATAAGAATGAAAAGAGAAGAAATAAAAAACAATAACCAACAAAGAAAATGGGTTCGTTAATGCTTGTCCTAAGGGTCCCTTGACTACCTGACTACTAACTAGGGATGATATGTGTAGATACTTCTTGAAATATGCATAAAATGCTATAAACATGTCAAGCAATGATTGTTAGTGAGTGAAAACCAACAATTTAAACCCAATGAAATAACAAAAAATACCCAGCTAACCAATCTCTCCTAAAGATAGCCAACATAAAAAGTATTTACTACTACCCCTCAACACTTAAATCGAAATTATCCAAGTCCCAACAACCAAAACGAGAACAAGTACACACACTAAGAACTCTTATAGAAAAATCTGCAGAGATTTTATGCTACATTCAACCCATCTCCCATAATACAAAATCCTTGCTCTTATTTATAAGAGAGAAGAGAAGGATAGGGCTACATCACAAGACACTTGTAACTTTGGAAAAGTGACAAGTGGACCAACCTTAAAGTGTTTTTTTCATTTTAAAAAATGAAAATAAAATCTGATTTGATTTCAACTTTAATTACAATATTTTATTTAAAAAAAGACATTCAAGAGATATAAACTTTGGAAAAAAAAATATTTAGGGAAAATGAGAAAATTGGTGCCACATCATCATTTACCTTGGGATTTGTGCCATACAATTTTCATATTTGATTGTTGGCCCTGTTTTTTCATCCAGAAATGAATTGGATTCATGGTATCCAAGGTCATCAATTGCTAATGAATTCACTGGGGTGAAGTCCCAAGGCTTGGGGAAAAGTTAGCTTACTTTTGAGGACAGGGGGGTCTTAGTGTTGGTTGCAAAAAACAAGTAAATTCTCTCTATTCGATCACTTTTCAAATATAAAATTTGACACCCCTCATAGCCTATGATGCATTAACTCCGCAATCCCTTTCACATGGATTAAATCGAGTTCAATTGAGAAGTATTTGGACTAGAAACAAGTCTCAACCAAGTGGTGGTTTGGGTACAAATAATCAAATTTAGGTGGAAAAGTAAAATATGAATTCCAATGATAAAATTGGTCTTCTATTAGTGATTTTCTTCACTATAGGTGAAATGGGTTCACTCTTAGTTGAATAAGTTTGTCTCTGAATATGCCCAATTTATAATTTTCCCTGTTTCAAGGATTGATTCCAAAGTCAAACATAATGTTATTAAATCTTATAATTTTCACTGAAAACATATATGAATTCATAAATGGGACTATTATGATCAAAAATATGTATTTCCATGGTCATTTAGGTTCTTTCTGGGTGAAATTTCGACTATAGACAAGGAAGATATGGAAATTTTGGCTCAGGAATTTCATCAAACACTTTTCTTGTCACTACTTACAGCTCTTGATTTATTAATTTCCAATAAAATTCCTATAACATATAAGATATTTTAAATATGAGAATTAAATGAAACCCAATCTCAGGAAATGGACAATCCCCCATAGGTTCTCTGTGATTTTTTGATAATGCCCATGTCATTGAATTCAACTCTACAAGCAATGTTTTGGACTGAAAATGGGGGTTACCGGTCCATATGGTATATTAAACCCCAAAAGGTTGCTTGAATCAAAATAGAATCCCCTAGGCATGACATTCTTTAAAACCAACAAGCCAAGAACTTATATGGATTCTTTAAAAACATTATAATAAATACCCAACATCATGTATACCAATCAAACCAAGGAAAAATTAGATTTCATTTTGATGGATGTAAGAAACATATATGACACCTTAACCACTCAATTTTCTCTCCAATAAGTAACAGAAACACGTTTCATACTTTAATTTACAAACAAAACTCAAAACCCCTAATGTCTTAACCAAAAATTACAAAGAATATCCATGTAAACCCGATCTCATCCATAAACTATCATTCCAAATCATGAACCCTATGAATTCATTTATTCTATGAGAGAAGTCAACCACAAGAACTTATCTATTTTTTCAAAATCCCTGGGTTGATTTCTTCGAATGGTTTCCCTGTGAAGTCATCCACCTGCATGACCTACTCTACTGCATGACCTACTCTACTCAATGACCTGCTTTGTCCCATTACCTTGTCTGCTGCAAAATTGGTGAGGGGGAAATGGAATAGGGATGAAGGGAGAAGGGGAAAATACCCCCTAATCAAATTTTCATGGAAAGGGGTGTGTAGCACTCTTTTGTTGTCTTGGTATGTGTGCAAGAGCTCAAAACCTTGTTACCTCCCTCTCCCTTCACAACTTGGCGTTCGGGGATGTTGGTTAGTGGAGGGTTCTTAAGTCACGTAGTTGGTGGGAGGTCCCAAGTTAAAACCTTCAAACCTCCAATGTTTTCCAAAAAATCCAATTTCTATTTATTTTTTATTATTTTTCATCAATTATTTTTAATTTTTTTATCCATGGTGTATTTTCCCAATTTTTCCATTTTTATCCATTTTACCTTGATTTATTAAGGTCAAAATAGGGTCATACATTTTCAGAATGAGGCCAATGAGGAACCACTGGAAATATCTTCGAGTCTACTACAACAAAGAGAATTGGATTTTCTGATCTACAGTCTTTCAACATTAACTTTTGAACCCTGAACCACTATCACCAAACTGACCTATGAAACTAGTATTGAAATTGCAAAGGCCTTTTCTCAACGATCGAGGGTCAAAACTAGGCATGCAATATACCATTGGAAATGTTTCATGCTAATATCAATCACCTCTAGGCCTTATTTTTCTTTCAAGTAAGATCTCATAACATGATTAGATAAGGAAGTTATAGCTATGGGTTTTGACCATTTAGTAGACATGCAATTCATGACCTTCATAGGTTGCTCATGTGTACTTCAAATTAGGCACATGATATCCCATTGGAAATATTATACCATTCCCTATAGGTGGAATCTACTGTATTTTTCACATAATTAAAATAGTTCATTTTATTTCCTGCGAAAGACCTTGTTCTCATGGGACTCGCTCACTGACAAACAAAAGGGGCCAACTTTGAAAAAATTGCAAATAGAGTCGTGATTTCATGAAAAATGAATTGATTATCATTGACATAGGGAATTATTATATATAAGGGTTTCAAAACTCAAAAATAATCCCCGGAAGTCCTTCCCTAGTGAAAAAATATCATGATTTAGAAACATGGTCAGAATTAGCCTGCTTGGGTGCCACCGGGATGTTGATGAACACAAGGATATTGGTGACTATTATGAAAATGTCCAATATATTATAATATGATATGGAACACTATGAATTTTAAATCCATTTATCCCTACTATCCCTTTGATTGTTAATGGAGGGATTGACCAAGTTGAAGCTAAAGCCCTTAACTGATTTGAATTGAGAACAAATGACTTGAAACTGATGCCTAATACTCTTCTAGTTCTTGATAAGTCACTATGCACTCACATAAACCTTTGAATGTAACCCATTAATACTCTTTGACTGTAAAGGTCCATAGTAGATATGACTCCTACTACTGTCTTTGACTAGAACTGGAGCACCATAATGGGATGATAAGAGAAACCCTTGTGGAAGCTCTAGAAGATACAAAAAATGAGAAAAATCATGTTGATCCAAAGCATATTTTTGGGTCAACATTATTATCACCAGAGAAGGAATTCCTTCCAAGGCATGTCGAACCATGTGATCACCCACGTGACAGGCAAAAATACTCGGCAGAAAGTTATACGCTTTGAAGTAACCAAGGTGGGTGGGGAGGAGGAGGGAATTCAACCATAGTATGAGGAGCATTTGTTTCATTAGGGATAACCAAAGAATGAAAGTGGTGGAATATAATTATGAAAAATAATTTATAATGATATTGACAAAGGATAAAGGAAAAGGAATATTAACCCAAGTTTTGTTTAGGAATGTATCCTAAGTGATGTGGGTCCCTCACCCATATTATGGTTTAATTGTGAGAATCAAGGCTTAAGGTGAACCTTGGATCAAAATAAAGTTTCATGCATGCATTCAATTCTCGACACAAAAACAAATAGGAAAAGGGATGTTTTTCAATCATTGTCTCATAGGAGAAAGAACTAGCAAGAAAACCAATCAGTTAATGGAGTGAAGAAACACGAAAAAACTTTTAGAGAAGATTATGAAGAATCTGAAAACACTCAAGTGTTTGTACTTCGTAGGAAAAATAAAGTTTCTTGGAAAAGTTTAGATCACAAGCTTTTGGACAAAGGGAAGTTTCAATTGTATATCTATGTTAGTCATCATTCCATCAGGTTTTAGCTTCACCAGGAAATGTTATGCTAATTCACTTAGAGTTTCCCCATCGAAATCAACTTAATAACAATCAAGATTAATATTATTTAAGGTGATACCAAGACACAATTTTCTTTTAGGAGAAGCATGCTAAAATAGGCTCCTAGGATGACACTCTTTTCAAACGATCACATACTGACAAGGAAACTACTTTTCTCACTAAAATCAAACAAACCAAAATCAAAAGAAATGGGAATCCTACGACATTAAAATTAAGAAGGAAAAAATTGAGAGGAAAATCATAAGCGCCTACACTCAAAACTAAAATGAAACAAGCCCAAAGCTCAAAAATGGAACAAATTCAAAATTAGAAGGAAACATTCTAATTTAGACCAACCTGAAAAGTTAAAGCACACTCCATGAGAGTAAAAAAAAATGGATTTATCATTTCTCCATGTGTTCAGGTTTGGAAAGTGATTTGACCATAGTGGGGTTTCTTGAAAACTTATCTTGCATACTTTCTTTCTACGATGAATGAATTTAAGATTGTAAAATTAGAAGATTTTAGGGTGTGCACTTACAAAAAACATGTTTTTTGAAGGTATTTTTGTGCATTTTAAGGTTGAAAGTCCAAACCACCTATCAGTTGGATGATCCAAATATGAAGAAGTAAGTTGGAAATGTTGCTGAGAGACTAGGGATTAACATAAGACAAAAAAACATGTCAAAAATATATGAACTAAGATGTCATTGAGTTTAAACACAAGGTCATGGAAAAAGACATCCATAACTTGGGACTTGCCTCTTGATGTTTTGTAGGAATTGTCAAAACCCCAAGCTAGAGATTTCATTAGTACAACAATGCATTCTTTTCCTTATTTGAGGTACATATTTTCTTGTTTAACTTGTCTTATAGTGAGACTCAAAAATCACAACCCACCTTTGGTTGAATGTCCCAAAAAACAAACAGTCTCTTGGGAAATGCCAACAAGAATACTAGGTAGGAAAGGAAAGGGAAATCAAAGTTCATCTAAATCAATGTAGTTGTTCATATCATAGACATGAATAGTGTTATTATCAAGAAAGAGATGGTCATTCTATTTATCCTCATCATCTGATGTGTCATTATTTGCATCCAAATTCCATATAGAACCTTGTGTCATACGATCAATTTTCTTGGTAAGAGAGATATCAATGTTTGTAATATTGCTAAAATATTTGTCAATGGAAGCAATATTGAGACTAGGAATATTATCAAGCATGTTATTTTTTATATCTTTACTACACTGAATTATTGAGGAGGATGCAGATTCTTCGAACAAATTAGGATTAGAATTATTCGATACCAAGTCTTCATGACATGATCGTTTAGATATGTTGTTTCATGAATCATAAGATGAATATTCATCCTAGTATAAATATTCACGGGAAGTAATGTAATCATAAGGATATTCATCAAACAAATTGAGATTATCAAAGGTTTCATGTTGACAAACATCTACAAATTGAGGTGACCCTTCATTACAAACACCATTATGTGACATGAACACATTGATCGATTGATGTTGTGGGATGGGAAAATCTATGTGACAACATGGATTAGTTTGGAAATTATTCTCTTTTTTCTCTTCTAAATTTCCACTAATGAGATGTCACTAATGAAATTGTTTGGCTCTTTTTCTTCAATAGCTACATTCTCAACATTAATAACAATGTTATCACTCTTATCCTAGGAATTATCTATCATAGCTGGAATGAGAGGCTCATCATTATTGGAGAAGTTAAAAGGCATGATATCAAACTCTATGGAAACATCATAACGTATGCCACATGCAGGTAGAATGGAAGGTTCCTTCTATTCATCGACAAGCACTTGTGATGTTCACTCCCAACTTTTGGAAAATTCATACAAAGGGGCATAAGAAATCAAAATAATTTTACACAAGGAAGCCATACCTAATCAATGGTGGAAGGAAAAGGTGGAGAAGAAAGAAGATATCCATTCTCCTCATAATCCAACTCTATGGGAATGTTTGTGTGAATGGGAGGAATTTTTTGAATTTCAATTGAGTTCTCATTCACATTGGCCACAACAAATGTGTAAATAGATTGGTTATTTTGTGTATCGAGGAACATTCCAACTTTCATCTTGACTAAAGAGAGGGGAATTAGAAGGAATTGATAAATCTATAGGTCTCATATACCGCCTACAATGTAATGTCTATTCCTTTCATGAAAAAATGAACACCAACTAGATTATGGAGGTGAGGATTTAGATGTGCATGTCGATTCATACTCATAGGTAGAAGAGGTGGATTTTAGAGTTATCAAATCCAAATGCCTATGATAACAATGGAATTGATTTGGATCATGGTTGTATTGACAAAAAGGAAAATAATCTACTTGTGAATGAAACTTGCCTAGCTCATCATTCGACAACCCATCATCATCAATATCATGGTAATCATTTCTTCCTATGGTTGACAATTGTTCATTCATATTATTGAGAAGATTAGCACAAATAGATCCTCATGTTCCCTAGATCTAGGTTCCTTGATGGCTCTATTATCATCAAATGTGACGTGCGATGAAATTATGTCTTTACTATGTCCATATTTTCCTTGAAGAGTGTTTCCAATGATTCCCAATTGGTTATGGAGAATGATTGAATTGTATGAAACCATCGAGCAACTTCTCCCTCTAATGTTAGAACAAACGTCCTAATATCTACATCCTCATGAAGTATGGGTATGATAAAAAAAATGTTAAAGAATTGTTGGATATGATCCTTGGATTCAATATTTTTATCTCCATTAAAATGTGGCATCACCACATGGTCAATCTTGGGTCAATCATGAAAATATTCCCCTAAATATAGGGGTGAAGAGTATTTCCATGGAAAAAACATGATGTGATATAAATGAGGAATGAAGTCAACACTTAGTGACATATATTAGATTAGTAAGTTCTCAACTCTATGGATTGTAAAGTACTTGTACCAAAGGAATATGTTTCCAAAACAAATTGGAACAACACAAAAAAATAACAAGGCATTTGAAACAAATTTTTATGGCACGTATGGCTCCCCAATAAATTAAAATTAAAAGGGGAAAAAAGCTATAACACCCACCAAAGAAATTCAAAGAATATCTTAATGACCTTGTCTTCTATTTCAGTCAAAGGATAGGGGGAAAGACACCAAACAATTTGGGTCTGATGCTCAATAAAATTTTGGGATACAAGAAAACAAAATAGGTTTGCATGTCCCCAGTATGGTTTCCAGAAAATGGACGTTTTATAAGAAAAATATGTCCATTGGGATGAATCCCACATATATGGTTGTGGAGTCCATTACAACCTCTTTGATAACTCAACAAGAGGTAGAGACTACTTGCACCTCATATGGTCATGCGTTTGATGCGTTGAAAAGGGGAAGAAGGAGAGGTGAGGGACTTGCAACAAATCCTTCTTGGGACCACACTTGGGTATTTTCCATCCACTTCTCCCTAGGTGGAAAAAATGGCCCGAGAGTTGATTTTTATGGAAAAGAGGGTGAAAATGAGCTTTCTAATTTTTGGAGCAACAAACTAATAAAATTAAAAAACAATTTGTTTGGTCCCTTATGGCCTTGGGAAAACATTAAAAATGGGTTCCCTGGGTAAACTGGGGTTTAGAACAATTACCCGGTGAATGACTTGTGCAAGAATACTGAAAACTAAAAGTCAAAAGGTATTTACAAATCTACAACCATATCATTTAAGGTGGTTTGTAACATCCCGCTCT
>JZKD02S1673144.1:937417-961537 GCA_000966675.3 Picea glauca | reverse complement strand
ATGTTGTTATTGATTTAGGTGGAAGCAATGGTAAGTGATAGTTAGGACACAATAGTATTGTTATTAATTGAATGTTAACTTTGGAACAGTTGCAGATGACAATTAATTATGAAATTGTAATAGTAATATATACTAATGGAATTCTAATATTGTTAAATGAATGTTAGTTGCCATGTTGTTATTGACTTAAATTGAAGCAAAGGTAAGCGATAGTCTAGACGCAATAGTACTGTCATTAATTGAATGTTAAGATTGGAAGAGTCGCAATGACAATTAATTTTTGTAATCGTAATAGTAATAGTACTAATGGAATGTTATTATGGTTAATGAATGATATTGCAATGCTATTTGTTGTTAGGTTACTAGAATTGTCTGGTAATAAACGGGTAGGAAGTGCAAGTTAAGGAGGAGAGTGTAATGTCGAGGTTTACCATTAGGGTATGGGGTCGTTACTCGTTATGGCCTTCATTAGAGGAATGCAGTGCGTCACGCTTATTTTTGTCCCTGGTCCTGTAAGTACTGGGTGGTTGTGTTGTGTAGTCTGCCGTGTCGGTCGGGATATAGACTCTTCTAGCAGCTTAGTATGTATGCCTGTGTGTAACCCGGTGAAGTGAATCTGGTGTCGTATCAAGAGTCTTGGGCTGTTTAAAGGCACAGTTCCACTCTTGCGACACATTCTGGGCCGTATCAGTAGTCTCGGGCTGTTTAAAGGCACAGTTCCACTACTGCGACTCTACTGACGAATTCTTCCATTTTGTGACCATCTGGCGCCTAACCCTGATATCTGTCTGTGCCTATAGCCTTTGTTCCCGCCTCCTGTTCGGGGCGTGGCTTCTTTTTGTCGTTATTCCATGTCGGGTCGTCATGATTGTGCCCATATTACTTGCGTCTTGTTGGTTCGAGGTTGACATAGAGTAGAGGGGGTTGTTCGTCTGCACACGCGCACACACTTTTAAAAAGAAAAAAAAAAATCTTCACCAGTTGACTGAGTAGATGTCCTTGGCATGGAGGGTCTTTACATGGTTGTAAGTGAAGAAAAACAAGTTTTTCAAGACTTCTTATGTGTGAAAAGAAGCCCATACTAACACAATATTACTGAGCATTTCCTGGAAAGTGGTCCCTGGAATTTTTAAGGTTGGAAAAAGATGTCTAACAATGAAATTATAGACCTTTAGTAAGATGCAACATCTATGGAAAAGATGCAATTGGAATAAAATTAATATTAACCAAGTTTTTGGGTGGACTGATGAAAGGTAAATACTTTAAACATGTATTAATTTTAATTTTTAAGTTGATTAATCACATGCAGTGGTTACCACATCATTTTGAAGGTCCTCTTGATCATGAAAATACCTAATATCTTGGAACTACTCCACCTAGTATAAAATGAGTGAGCTTGCATACACCACATGATTAGAAGGAAGAGTGCCCCATGCAATACAAAGAAGTAGAGACTAGACCTTTCTCATCACTAGTTCTTTCGATCTTATAAATCCACTTGGATGGAAGAAGGATACATACATAAAGGAAGAGGATCAAGACCCCGTGATGGAGTTTTAACTGATCTTAACCAAAGAAAGTAGTATTCTAACCCAAGCTAAATTATTCCATGTTTTGACTGTGGTATTTACCAATAATACCAAATAGAAGAAAAAATCTCACTCAATTGATACTAGGTAGACAAATTCTGAGGGGCTCTTGATGAAGATTCTTCTAGAAATTGAAATTGAATAAATTGAAAGGACCAAGCCATCCATGTAGTGAGATCATATCTTTATTTTACAAGCGCATCTCTTGGTCAATAAAATTGAAATCTCTCTAATATTAGATATGATATAAGCATATATATATATATATATATAAAATAGAGTTCATGGTTTTGTTTCCAGGTACTTTTCATGTTTTTTGGATTTTCAGTTTTCTGGTTTTTTTGAATGATTCCTTTAGGGGTAGAAACTTGTAAGAGAAATAAAATCAAATAAAAAATACAATGAATACCAGTTCACCCTCTCTATTTAAATTGATTTTAAACACAACAGGTGTGATGGCAGGGAAACCCAACCATCACTCAATCACAAGGTTATGCATATTTTTTCCTTCATCTTAGTTGGTGTGGTACTCAAATAGATTCAATAAAAAAACAAATTAAAACACCTACGCTACTCAACCAAAAGAAAGGGGGATGAATCTATTTATGGGCCACATAACTTCCATAAGATAGAGAGATTCAACAATTTCCTTGTTTAATGATTGAAAATTACCTAATAAAAATTAAATCGATGATGATATACAAAGAATAATTTCATATTTTAATGAACATAAAATTAAGTGAGAACCAAAACATTTCTTTACATGAGAAGGTTATACTAACAATGAAACATGTGCAAGATTTATGGAAGCAGCTAAAGTCAAAACAAGTGTAAAATTGAGTGTGGGGGGGAGGATTTTACAAGTATGTTCAATTTTTTTTTTCATACCTTGATGGCCCCTTTGTTATCAGGCTAATTGTTAAGTGTGGACACAAATCAATCCCCCTAGCTTCACTACAAAACTAGAACAAAATGAGACAATACACTACTCTTTCCTTAGATTTCAATTATCAAATAAGAAATGGATCTAGAACATACCTTTTAAATGTCAAATATCTGAATTCGCCAATTCAATCCAAGCTCCGTCACGAGGCTTATGGAGAAATATCTTCAAATAAACACAATCCACTGAAGGAAAGAATAATAGAGTCTATTAAATATGAAACTATGTATGTGATCAAGGAATCCAATGAAGACAAGAATAATAGAGTCTATTAGATATGAAACTATGTACGTGATCAAGGAATCATACAATATCAATAAATGACATTCATATAGGAAAGAAAAGTATATCTGTATTAAAGAATGTGGAAGAAAGATAGCACAAGATGCCTTGATGTTGTCAGGTTCCTTCCAACAGTTCCTTTCTTCCCACACACTTCTTACTCCAAGGAATCTGAGACCATGGATCTTATAGCTACTCACAATTTGTCTTGACAAAGAAAAGTCCAAAGCCACTCTAATCAAGCCACATTCCCTATCTACAAAAATCAGGCTCAACCCAATCTAACTTTCTCCATGAGAGCTCCTCTCCTTTTATAAGTTGAAGAGGATAAGGTGAGGGGGTTAGAACTTAGGATGATCCCACTAAATCATGAAAGTGAGTAAGATCCAAACCATTCAGAGGCCACCTCACCATAAAAGCTTCTCCTTCTAGAAGCATCGAGAAGACGCTCGTTTTTCCCACGTACATGAATTTTCCCACCCTAGATATAGAGCTACTTGCGGAAACTCTGCAACCTATCTATAGAGAAAGGTGCGGAAATCAAGCATTTCCGCACCCTATGTATAGTGAAACCTGTGGAAATAGTCCTTAATAGGGTTTTTACAAAGGAAAATACAACTTCTTTTCTCAGGCAAAGTTATTCTCCCTTCTTTCTTCAAGAATTCAGGCCACTAACCCCTATGAAGGTAACACATACGTTTACATCATTAATGATCATAAGGGTGAAAAAAATAATGTGTAACAAAGATCCCCCCAAAGTATAAAGTTAGAATAGAGTGATAGATGAAATACTTTGTCGAGTGTTTGTAGGGAACAAGGAACAGTTGGTCGGAAACCTACCAACAAATAAGGAAATACAATACAATAATATATCATCACTGAGGTAGGCGTTCCCATACTCAGAATACTAATGACTCAAAGCATAAATTCCAAAATGCAAATATCCATGTCAAGTAAGACAGGTCATGGCCATCAAACATACAATGTGGATCCATGTCAATATGACTCAAATCTGAGCATAAACACCAAAAATACACTGTGGATCTATGTGTTAAAGACTCAAATTTGAACATAGCCACCAGACATACATTGTGGATCTATACAACAATACAATATGAATATACTCCAACGCAACCTGAATCTATCAGAAAAGATCCAGGGTCTTCATCTCCACCACTCTATAGTACGAATCTAACCATACAATTACAGGTGTTGAAGTCAAACATGGTAGAAACCACTTGATTACCATTCATTAATGAATATCGTTAACATGTGTGAGGGAAATCACCATTAATGCCAATGACTCCCAAGGTACACTAGTACAATCCAACGGGTGTGAATTAATGAGATGAAGTCGAACACTCGGTTGAATCTCTCGATCAGGGGTCAGTAATGAAAACCCACTATCAAAAGCGAGGAAACCTACCATTGAGGCATGCATGTTCCAAGGTACCAAATCACTGAACTAAGTCTAATTCCTGGATAATGACTTGAATTTGACAGGAAAAGACTCATCACATGAGGGCCTTAATGTATCCCCCATCAATGACCCGAAATGAGTAACAATATTTGAAGGTAGATCAGAGTAACAAGTGATTTAGGAATGACTCAGGGAAGGTTGACATAATAAAAGTCTTAAGGACTGTAGAAATGGTCGACACAATAGAAGGATTTTTGGGTTGAATTTCTCCTTGAACATATTGATGACACAACAACTGTCTTGGAAAATACCGACTCAACAATAGGGATCACAGACCAATTTGTAATCTTAGAAAGGGGTATGATCAAGAGACAAGCGGATTTTCCAACCTAGACACAAAGCAAGTGAAAGGGTGTCATGATCAAAGGTGACTTTCCATAGAATACAAGTTTAGATACATTTCTTTCCCAATTTCCCCCCACCATTTATGGCGAATACCTCTTTATTTTTACACAAGATTGAGGAGGATAACATATGCTTGTGGATGTAAGCTTATCCTTCAGACAAGTCCCTCAGAGTATGTTTAAAAAACCCTAAGAAGGAGTGGTTCGGTCCCATATGGGTATTTAGATGTTTGTTTAACAAGTCCAAAGATAGAAAAATCAAGGGTTTTTCATGTTTAGAGAGTTTGAAAAACACTTAAATAAAACTCCAAAAGTTCCTTTTTGAAAGTTGGTCTCATGAGACCGAAAAAGAGATAAATTATCCCTCACCAAATGTTTTCTTCAAATACTTTTACGAGCATGAAAATAATAAGTTCGATTGTAAATATTTTCATTTTTACGGAGTGTGAAAAGAGCTGAAAGGATACTCCATAGGTTTCATTTTTTTTTGTTACCCTGACGAGTACAAAAAGATGAAAAAAGTATACTCGGTTGCGTTCTCATTGATTTGCGAGCATAAGAAAGAACAAAGATTGAGCTCGAGATTGTTTTCATTTTTACGCAACCTTAAAACAAAACAAAATTATGCTCAGGATAGATTTTACTTTTACACAAGCTTAAAACTAGCCAAAACTATGCTTGGACCTGGTTTCATTTTTACACAAGCTTGAACCAAAGGAAACTATGCTTGAGGCAGGTGGTTTCATTTTTACACAATCTTGAACCAAATAAAACTATGGTTGTGACTTCCCAATGCATAACACAGGGATGGTTGGTACTTAGCCCCCGACTTAAGAAACCAACGACTTTAAATTCGTCATCAAGTCCAGAGGATGAAAGCATTGCCCCCCAAGCTTCAATTTGTCCAATGATAGAGGATAATGAAAATAAGCTTCAAATACTATACATAACAAAGTTCTTCACTCAATCAAAGAGGGAGAAAATAATTTCATTTTTTAACGAGCTTGACAAAGGAACACGAACTATGGTCGAGAATCCAGGGTCAATCCCTAGACCTCTCTTTCATTTTTTAATGAGATTGACACATAAACATGAAATATTCTCGTAAGATCTATTTCATTTTTTAACGAGGTTCCTACAAAGACACGAAAACTATCCTCATAGTTGGTTTAATTTTTTAACGAGCTTGAAATCATAAAACTATGCTCAAAGCTTATTTCATTTTTTAATGAGCTTGAAATCAGAAAACCATGCTCAAGGCTGGTTTCATTTTTTAATGAGTTTGAAATCAGAAAATCATGCTCATGGGTCCTTTTCTTGATCATGGCTTCCAAGAGGACAATTCTCTGGAATTAAACCATGTCAAGGGACAAAACTCAGTCATGGCTTCCAAGAGATCTTCACTTGATGGAAGAAACACACTCTTTAAAGAACACATGTCGACGGTCGCGATAGGGGTAAGGAGGTCAGGCTCCAATAGCCCTACCAAAGAGATCACCATGTAAACTACCAGATCCAAGTCATAAGGGAGTGATATTACAGCGACAGGCTCAACTTCATCGGTAGCTGAAGGCATTGGAGACAATGCCACATAATTGACCTATGGGGGTGCAATACCATTTGCATATAAGAACCATTTAGGGAGGTCATTAGGTTGACGGTCAAGTGAGGAACAACAAACAAAATTTGATCAATAGTCACCACTCTTCCATCACGTGGGAAAGATATCACAAGAAAAAGAGTGGACACAATAGCTTTCATGGCATAGACATAATGTCACCAAAGGAGTAAATCAAAATGCAAGGGGTCTTAGACTACCATCACGTCAATAACGATAGTTTTCCCTCCCAAAGTTATAAGAAACTGAGGAAGGACCCCAAAAGGGTGACTAGTTCTTCTGTTAAAATCTAACAGATTCTGCGTAACCAACACAAGATGAGGACAACCCAAAGCTTGCCAAGCAATATAGGATAAAATACTAACGGACACACCTTCATCTATCAATGTCTGAGGAACATTCCGACCACAAACCTGTATTGTAATCTGGAAAGGAATGTGAGAGGGAAGACGAGGTCCAGTTAACACACCCCATTTAAAAAGGATGGCCTCATTACTTGGAGGAGGTTCTATGAGAGAAGGTGGAATGTCCCCTAGCAGGGTAGATTCTGTATCAACAAGAAAAACATGAGCAACATCATATTTACTCTCTAGCGGGAGAGTAGGATCGACCGATGACAAGATCAGATCGAACACTTGGGTTGCATTATCCAAAGGGAGAATGGGCTCAACAACTGGAAATGGATCGACCCACCGCTTGGGCTTAACTCTCTACCGGGAGAGTTGGATCGACCGAGGATGGTATCGAAGTGACCAATTTGTCAACTCGTTCAACTAAGGACGTGACCAGATTGACTACATGATCAACTGGATTTCTCAACGAAGGGACCATATTGATCATTCCATCAATTATAGGTGGGTCAAGAGTAATCTTGTGATAAGAAGTTGGAAGTTGAGGCTGTAAAACAGTCATGTCTTCCAGGAATTTTGACGCTTCGTCCATATGAGGGAAAAGGTGAGTTAGATGACTCCCTCTGCATAACATACACGGGAACTTGACTCTACTTTTCTTCTTCCCAATGGTATCTTGAGTAGTTGATGGGAGTTCATCAACATGTTGTTCAGAGGCTGACGACATGGGTTGGCGAGGCTATGTAGACCAAGCTTCTATAACCTTGGATAGACCAGGGAAATCCTTAAGAATATGGCTACCCTTACAAAGCCTGCAAGGGTACTTGGGTTTACAGTTTGTTTGGGTTTACCGATAATCCAACTGTAAGACCTGGAAGGTTCAAAGTAGCGATGTGAGGAGGACCAATGTTTTTGTAAGAAGGAAAAAAAAAAGGTTCCCCTGGAGCATAGGTTCCTTCATTGATCATTCCGAGAACTGACGCCATTAAAAACAAAAATCCAACCTAGAGTCTACTAGGGAAAACAAACAACACATTCTAAAAATCTAGTAAACAAGAAAGCAAACAAAACTTTCTCATAATGAGCACACTAGTTGGTGATGAAATCCAATGTCGCAAGGACAAAGTAAGAAAGGGATGAGATAAAGAGGGTGGAAAAGTTACGTTGATGACCTGCTTAATGGACTTTAACCTTGGTGCAAGCTCCCACACATAATCGTGGGTATACCCTCCAAGGAGCACGAGTGAGTTTGGAAAACGTCGATTCCAGGTACCATGAAAACTTGCCCCTCCACAATCTCCTCGTGTAGATACCCTAAAGATATATGACAACAAGGTTACCAATTAATACAGTGATGCCTGGGGAGACAATCAACAGTCCGATCCACGCACAAAGGAAAGGTATCTAGCCCGAAATCAACTTGAAAGACTTCCACCCATCATTGTGAGTATACCTTCAAGCAACCCCCATAATATGTGAAATCTCTACACCAAGACCAACACAGTAGGGTGAGTAACTCTGCCACTCTCAATGCGACCTTAGGTTTGACCCTTGTGTGAGAAGGGCTTCCCAAGACAAAATGTAGCAAGTGGATTTCACCACTCCCTAACTCAAGATTCTATGTTTGTTTGGAGCTTTTGAAAGTTATCTTTCACACCTATTCCAAAGCCCTATAACTAATCTAATGTAGGTTTGCTACCAAAAAATATAAAAATGTCTAATCAATTTTTATAAGCGCTTTATTTTAAGGTTGTTGTTACTCAAAAGGAAAAATGGCGTGAACTAAATGATGTTTTGACCGACTCTAAACAATGAAAAGAAATGATAATGCAAATGTTTCACTTCGATGAAAGATATATTATGAGAAGGAGAAAACGTTTATCATTCCCATATGCACAATGTCCCAAAATTTTATTAAACTCATCAACATCAAGATCTTCAAGAACTGAGAAAAAGAGACTGTACACCAATACATGATTCTTGGCTACTTCGCTACTTCAAATGCCAAAAACACCCAAAACGCAAAAATTCATGCAATTTCGCTACTTCAAATGCAAGGATGCACCCAATCTAATATAAAGAAAGAAATCAATTTTTTTGTTTCAAAGATAGCTAAAATAAATAGAAAATCTCTTTAAAACAAAGAAACCCAAACAAATTTTCTCTTTTAACACAAACTATTCAATAAAAGAAAAAGTTCTTTCACCAAACAATTCTAACGAAAAAAATAATGTTTTGTAACTGAAAGACACTCAAAGAAAGAGACCAAGTATTTAAAAATCAAACAAGGAAAAGATGGATAAAATAAGCTCGAAAAATTTCAAGCAGACTGTAAACAGATCATAATCAAACCCAACAATTCACCCCAAAACCAAATCCAAGATCTGGGTAAGGAATAAACAACAAAAATAAAAACATTCACAATCGTTGCAGGCTGTCAGACTAACATAGTGCAGAAATCCATGATTTACGTAGGCCCAAGAAATTATATAGTGCGGAAATGTCACACTCTATCAAAATGTAGGGTGTGGAAATCAAATATTGCCGCACTATCCCTCAAAGCAGGGTGCGGAAATCAAAGTAAATGATAAAATAAAAAAGAAAGAAGGTTTTTCCAATGAAATTAAATAGTCAAAGAGTCAATTTAGATCTCCCAGTGACTCAAAAAATAGAACCCAGGAAATAAAAGAAACAAATAAAGACAAACTATGAAAACAATCTGTTCCCCAGTATGGTCACCAATTTTGTTATCGGGCTAATTGTTAGGTGTAGACACAAATCAATCCCCCTAGCTTCACTACGAAACTAGAACAAAACGAGACAATACACTACTCTTTCCTTAGATTTCAATTATCAAATGAGAAATTTATCTAGAAAATACCTTTTAAATATCGAAGATTTGACTTCGCCAATGCAATCCAATCTCCGTCGCAAGGCTTATGGAGAAATATCTGCAAATAAACACAAGCCAACGAAGACAAGAATAACATATTTTATTCAATATGAAACTATGTATGTGATCAAGGAATCATACAATATGGACAAATAAAATTCATATAGGAAATAAAAATATATATGTATTAAAGAATGTGGAAGAAAGATACAACTAGATGACTTGATGTTGTTAGGTTCCTTCCAACAATTCCTTGCTTCCCACACACTTCTTGCTCCAAGGATTCTGAGACCATGGATCTGATAGCTACTCAGAATCTATCTTGACAAAGCAAATACAAAGGCACTCTAATCAAGCCAAATTCCCAATCTACAAAACTCAAGCTCAAGCCAATCTAACTTTCTCCATGAGAGATCCTCTCCTTTTATAAGTTGAAGAGGATAAGGTGAGGAGGTTAGGATGATCCCACTAAATCATGAAATTGAGTAAGATTCAAATCGTTTGGAGGCCACTTCACCATAGAAGATTCTCCTTCTAGAAGCATCGAGAAGACGCTCATTTTTCCCATGTACAAGAATTTTCGCACCCTAGATATAGAGTAACCTATGAAAACTCTGCAACCTAGCTATAGAGCAAGGTGCATAAATCCGTCATTTTCACACCCTCTATATAGTGCAACCTACAGAAATCCTCCTTAATAGGGTTTTTACAAAGGAAAATACAACTTCTTTTCTCAGGCAAAGTTCTTCTCACCTCTTTCTTCAGGAATTTAGGCCACTAACCCCTCTGAAGGTAACATATAGGTTTACATCATTAACGGTCATAAGGGTGATGCAACTAATGTTTAATACCCTTTGCCTAAAATAGGTCATCAAGTGGTTCCCTTTTATCCAAGGGAACGAAGGCCCTTGATTTACTAAGGGCCTTGAAAATTCCTATGACACATCCTATATTTTAAATTTGAGAATGAAATAAAACTCTATATCAGGAAAACCAACAAACGCACATAGGGTGATCTATTCTTTTCATAAAATTCCCAGGTCATTGAATTCGGCTCTACAAGCAATTTTTTTGGATTGAAAATAGGATTTACAAGTTCATTTGGTATGGATACCCCCTAAAGTTGACTTGAATTGAAATATAATCACCTAGGCATGTGATTCTTAAAAAAAAAAACTGCCACAAACTTATATGGATTCTTTGAAAACATTCTAATAAACACCCAACATCTCATATACCAATCAAAACAAGGAAAAATCATATTTCATTTTGATGATTGTAATAAATATATCTGAAACCTTACCCACTCAATTTATTCTCCAATAAGTTACAGAAACAAATCCCATCCTTAAATTTACCAATGAAGCTCAAAACCCCCAATCTCTTAACCATAAATTACAAAGAAATATCCATGAAAACCTGATCTCATCCATAAACTGTCATTTGAAATCATGAACAATATGAAGTTAATTATTCTATGAGAGAAATCAGCCATAAGAACTTATATTTTCTTGCAAGATCCATGGGTTGGTTTTCTGGAATGGTTTTCCTATGAAGTCATCCACCTCCATGACCTGATCTTCTCCATGCCCTAATCTTCCCCATGATATTATCTATCCCAAAATTGGTGCTCGGGGGAAATGAAACAGGGATGAAGGGAGAAGGGGAAAATACCCCAAAATAAATTTTTGATTTGTGTTGTCTTGGTATGTGTGCAGGTTCTCAAAAACTTGTTGCCTCCCTTTCCCTTCATAACGCGGTGTTCTGAGATGTTGGTTAGTGGAGGGTTATTAATTCATGTAGTTGGTGGAATGTCCCAAGTTCAAACATCCAAAAATTCAAATGTTTCCAAAAAATCCAATTTCTATTTATTTATTAATTGTTTTAAAGTAATTTTTTCTTTTAATTTTTTGTCCAACGAGCGTTTGGCCATTTTTTCCATTTTTTAGCCAATTTTCCCCTTGATTTCTTGAGGTCAGAACAGGTTCATACTGTGTCAGAATGAGAGAATCAAGATTCACTGGAAATTTATATGAGTATAATCAAACATGAAGACTTTTATTTTATTATGTAGCTCGCCTTTTGGAAAAAAAAATTAAACCCTGAACCATTGTCACTAAACTAGCCTCTAAAACTAGTATTGAAATTGCAAAGGCTTGTTCTCAATGAACGAGGGTCCATACCAACCATATGATATACCGTTGGAAAGGTATCATACTACCCTAAATCACTTATAGGATTTTTTTTCATTTAAATTCTAATATCAAAACATAAATGGATCAGGAGATCATAGCTACGAGTTTCGACCATTTAAGAGACGTGGAATTCATGACCTTGATAGGCTGGTCATACAAGTTCATAATGTGGCAAGTGATAGCCCGTTGAAAATATTATCTTGATACATACAAGGTGAAACCATTGTATTTTACACATAATTAATAGATTCCATTTTATTTCATGTGAAATACCTTGTTCTCACGGGACCTTCCCAATGACCAACAAAAGGGGATAAGATTGAAATTTTTTCAAACTCAGTTGTCAATTCCTGAAATATGAACTGATTATCCTTGAAATATGGAATTATTATATGGAATGGATTCATAACTAAAAAATTATCCCAGGAAGGCCTCCCTCGAGTAAAAAATATTATGGTTCTGAGACAAGCCGAACAAGGTCGAAATGAACCTGCTTGGGTGGCATCAGGATGTTGATGGATACAACGATATTGATGACTATTATGAATATGTTCAATAGGTGATATTAGGCTAGGTAACACTATGAATTTGAAATATTTGTATCCCTACTATCCCTTTGATTGATAATGGAGGCATTGACCAAAGTAAAACTAAACCCCTTAACTAATTTGAACTGAGACAAAATGACTTAAAATTGATGCTAGATACTCTTCTAGTGAATGAAAAACACTATGCACTCAAATAAAAATTTTAATGTAACCCATTGATACTCTTTGAAGGCAAAGGGACACAATAGCTATGACTCCTACCACTAGCTTTGATTAGAACTAGACCATAATGAGATTCTAAGAGAAACCCTTGTGCCAGCTCGGGAAGATATGAAAAATGAGAAACATCATGTTAATCCCAAAGTAGATTTTTTGGTCAACAATCACCTTGTTTAGGTTTTTGATTTGGTTTATGTAGATTTTAACCTTGTAAAATAAATTACTGCAAATGTATTCTTAATAAAAACATAAAAGATACAATGGAACACAAACACATTACACAAATATTTTAGCCTGGAAACCCAAACCGACAAAACCAACATCCTATTTAGAGTGACACCGCTAATTATTTTATTCAAATGATATATTCACTGTTTACAATACAATATATATAGGATCCCGTGGAATCCAAAACCCCTAATCCATTGACCCAAATTATTCAAAATCTATAATTCCTTAACTGGAATTAGAAAACCATCGACAAAAACCATGTGATGAAAAATGACAAAAACTTAGACACAAAAATCGTCACAATTTTTTTTTAGGGTTGTTTCCCCCCTGTGACCTCCCATGCAAGGGGTCTACACCCCCTCTATAACCCATTGCATGCCCAACATAATGAAAACACTAGGTCTAGTCTAGCAAAGAATATAACACATACCCAATAGTTTATAGAGGATTTGAAGTGCATGGATGAGATACATATGATTAAATTTTCTTGATAGTCCTACATTGGTTGTTGTTTGTACCACAAGGTTGGTATTATAGGATAAATGGGATTTATGTAGTTTTCTATCTCCATGATTTTGATAGAATTGATCCACTTGTCTTGGTATTGTATGGAGAAGAGATAATATTTTCCACATGTCCTAAACAACCCATCATGTGGTGACTAAATATTTTGCTTAATTCTTTTTACTTGACTGATGATTGAGTTTCTTAGTTTATTTATGATCAATGTTTATATTACTTCATATTCATAGGTGGTCAATGTATTTTGGAGGTTTGAGATGATGTGGTAGCATCTTGTGTTGTTAGATATAGTGAGACTTTGACAAGAATCACTTAAAACATCCACATTATAATACATTAGAGGACTATGGTGAGTCAATATGTGAAGTTTGATAAGGATGTGAGGTCCTTTAGTTCGCAAGTGTCTCATTCAAATATTGAAGGGAGTGTGAATATTATTGTTCGAAAATTTGATTTAGTAGAATCATGTCTAGGTATAGATGAGGCAAGATTGGTGATGGATACACACACGCCTTCTATGCTAACCTAATATAAGCTAGTAGGGATTACTCATAATTTCTAGGATGCATAAGAGCATGTAGGAATACCCAAATAATTAGTGAGGTTAAGTATACTTGCTAGGAGATATTGTAACCATATTGCATTGAATTCTTCCATATTGTAATGTACCCCAAATTTCTCTAGTGTTTTTTTTTTGTGTGTGTGTTTTAAATGTAACCATTACATCTAAAAACATGAACGTATCACAATTTTTGTTAGCTAGAACTACAATATACCATTTTGGTATTATATGAACAAATTTTCCTTTTATGGTCACCAAAAATATCCTCTCTGAATTCATGTGATATAAGCTACTCAATCCTCAAATATGGATGAATACTTGGAATCCTCTTTCCGCGATATTTCCAATGACTATTTCCTTGGTCAATTTTGAGCTTTGAGCAGAAAGCTATGATCCTTTAAAACTTGTGTTTTTTATCTGATGCATTCCTTGCGCAAATTGATCTCTTTTCTCTGAGATAATGACTCTTAGATCTTTGTTGGAACCTATCAAAAAGTTCCCAAGTATTTAGTACCTCTTTTGATGCAAGTTCAAACCAAACGAAACCCATGGGCTTCCTTCCTAACCCCTTTTCCCTTCTTGAACACAATTTTCAGGCACTAGCCCTTTTTTTTCATCCCTCAATTGCATGTGACCATGGGCTATGAACTGGTGCTATCGAATAGGTTATTATCTAGATCCTTGAGAGCTTTGGGGGTCCGAAACTTCATCTTTGGAAGCTCTTTCTACTTCATTCCTTATTTCTCCCGAACACTAAATTGGTGAACTTCCTGAAGTGGGGTGGATCAATGGTCCACGACTTCCTCAACAATCGACGATTGAAATTTATTATAGAACTCCAAGCTTCGGAAGTTCTAGGCTATCCATACTCTCCAACCTTCTGGAGTGCCCAGTCTCTAGACTGTAGTATCGATTTCCACTTACCTTCTCCCAATCAACGATCGAGATTAAATACGGCCTCTGGGAGTTCTCGACTCAATTCAATTGCAACACAATTTCTCTAGAGTGCTAAGTCTGCGGACCTTGGGATCAGGCACCACACGTCCACTGGGGCCCATAGTCTCCATGCTTGAACTAATAACTACTAAAAATGTCACATCAAATTTAGTACTTTTCAAATTGTAGCCACATGGGTTGGTGGTTTTGGAGTAACCCATTGATCATTCTGCAATTTTCCCCATGATGACACGTACCCCTTCTAGGAAACCATGGTTTGGATTATGGGATCGCCCTGTAGAATTATCTGTCGTGCAACTTCGATCTCCACAATGCCTCTCAACCATCGATCTTGATAGATAGTGATTAATGTTAATGCAACCACGATCTAGATAACTTTTCCACCAAGTTTAACTACCTTGTGCCACCACTCGGAGCTTTTTGCATCAAAGATGGACTGTTAGATTAATTCAAGTTGCTTGAGTTTTATTCAGGGAATCTCACTTCAGGAGATTTGAGAACTGGGAACGGATAACCCAAATTCCCGAATGCAGAAATGAATCTGGACCATTGATCTAGAACTGATCATAGTCGTTAGATCTAGGAGGAGGATATGTGCCACGACAGGAGATCTACGTCAACAGACCACGTTAGAAAGGAAACGTGGCACAATCGGATGATGACAAGTGTCAATATGAAATTGGCATTTCAGGTACATGTAAGTCGCTAATCTAAGTGACATGTGGCATCCACCCGGCCAATGCGAAGTTAACAATGACGTCAACATGTTACGTCACTTCGGGAGTATGTACTTCTAGGAAACCAGTTTCTAACATCAGAAATCACCTGAAGCATTGAAGGCCAAATTTAACCCTAATCGTTGATCTAATTTGGAACTCAAGATAATTTTTTTCCTTGTCTTATTCTACTGTTTGATTTCCACAGAATTAAAATGCTACCAAAGTTAGTAAATCCTCATTTTACTTCCTTTGCAGGTTATGAAAGTTGGTGTAATCGGATGAACGAAGCATCTTATTTTGAAAGTATTTGAGTTCCATTCCCTTCCTTGACCGATCTATGCAAAAATTAATATGCAACTACATACAAAATTTTGTAGAGACTTTCCTAGGGTTCTGTTTACAATACAGAAGGATGTGGAATTATTGATTTGTGGTACTCTAAATGTAAATTTTGAACAAGATTCATTTGAATACGACAGTTATTTTTGCAAGACACTTTGTAGTCTATTGAATCACTATCTCAATGTGGTAATAGATAATATAAAGGATATATTTAGACTGTTATCCTTTTATCTATTTTTACATGTTATCAAATTGATAAGCACTTGTTTAAGTTTATTCCTTATTGCACCATTTATCTACAGTGATTTTTATGTATAGATTTGAATATAAATTCAAAATATATATAATCCAATGGTCACTAGGAACATAAAAATAGTTCTACCATTTCTTTATGTATGAGCATATATATATATATATATATATATATATATATATATATATATAGTTAGATAAATATATATACCACCATCTTATCTCAAACAACCAATATTTCCAGTATTATTTAACTATGATAAGCCATAGGAAACATGATCATACAGTCCCTTAAGAATTTATTTCACTTATTTATACACAACCAATCATATTCCAAACAAATGATAACCATAAATATGTCATTGACAAAGAACACATGATGGGATACATATCTGAAACATGATGCTGGAATACAAATGGAACAACCACGTTCCACCCAACCATAGAACAGAACAACCAAGTTCACTTGTCCTTCTCACCCCCTAGCCCGACCATGAGACCATAAGGGAAAATTGAATGATCCTCCTTATCTATAGTCACCATACACATATAAAATATTTCTTTCCCTCACACTAACTATGATCATAACAACAAATAGTTTATTTTCCCAACATACTAAGCAGTGTCCTGACTCCTCCATATGTTGTTTTTATATGCATCCTTGTGCCTAGGTCTTTCTTTCCCTCCTTGGGAAATTTGCAGCTTTACAAATCCTCAATTTTTAGGGGTTTCTAGTGGTCAAATTCCACATTGGCCACTTGTAAAAATTAGCCTTGAGGTAACTCAAACATGTTCCCCACTCATGGAGTCATGGTCAACACATGGGATAACAACACAACGCCTAGCACGCCTTTTAAGTAAATTCAGAATTTTGAAAGATGGTGTATGTCAGATAACTTATGAGTAAATGATGGATCGAAGAAGTTTTAATAATGGGAGGTTGAATAATCACGTCAAACCAGAAGACATCAAATCGTCCTTGAATTATTTAATTTTGGCATGGATCTGAACATTTTCATTAAATTGTTTGTCACAGATGTTTATGTAATAGGACTTAAGTAGATTTAGAATTTAATTTTGACCAGGTAGGTATTTGGAGGGAACCCAAGAGGAACTCTTGTATATGTAGATGCATTGTATACCTGAAGAAGGTTAGTTGTAGATTAGGAGGAGATAGTTGTTACTGAATGTAATTTGTTTTTATCAGGATGTAGCTATTTACATTGGAATGAATATAGTAGAGGGATATTGACCCAATGCATGGTGTTTCTACTATTTACAGTTTCCCTATTATTTCATGTTTTCATGAATGAATGAGTTATGTTATTGAAAGTATGAAACTGTGAAGCATTTGAATAAGATTCAATTGTTTCTCTTCATTGAGTTCATGCAAGGTGTGCATATCATCTGCAAGGAGTGTGTTAACAAAGTATTTTTCAACTCAGAAGATAACAAGGGATAGTGTGAAACTTCCATTTGCAAGGAGTGCAAAGGGACTGCTGCAAGGTGTGCACAGTCTCCTACAAGAAGCTAAGTCTTGCATATGAATTTGTTGCAAGGAGTGCACAAGTTGGAAGTTTGACTAAGTTTCCAAGTAATCCCTATGAGGAGTGAAACGGTCTGAGAGATAAATATCAAGAGATATAGCGGGGAGAAATATTCAAAGGGGATGAAACTATAAAGGTTTCATGAGTCATAGATCAAGATCCATCCAGGAGGGTGGGAGATCATTTCAGATCTTTGGATCTAGGTAAAGCACACAAGCTTTAAGTCTCTGTGTGCACGCAGGAGAAAGGATTTTCCAAATTCCTGAAGAGGTTAGGGGTCGTCCATAGTCTAGAGAGATAGGTGACAACATATCATAGGGTTCATGAGAAAGAACTCTGGAAGATCTGCGTGGAGCAGAAGCTAAAACTGTTGAAGCTTTGAAGAGTGGAGTAGATCATGGTCGTTGATTTCCAGAGGACACGTGGCACCAGATCATGGAGTCTAGAAGGTAAGAACTCCGGGAGAGAGAGATTGCATAAGGGTGAAGGAATCCGAAAGGGGTGGGAGTCGAGGGAGATCTGGATCGTCCATCATCCAAGTTGACAGGTGGCAGAAGTTCTGAGAGTTCGCGGGAAGGAAATTCGAAAGATTTTCCTGGAGAAAAGTGTGATATTCACAAAGTCCCAAAGGGTGGAGGAGATATAGGTCATTGGATCCATAAGGATGCATGGCAGAGATCCGAAAGAAACTAGGTACAGTGTTGTGAGAACTCCTGAAGCCCAGAGTCTCGAAGAGATCTTGGTCATCGATTTGAGGGAGACACGTGGAGGGAGGATATCATCTCCATTAGTTCAGAGCTCCGGAAGTGGAAGGTGTTGGATTGGGAAGAATGAACGAAATACAAACTCCCAGAGTCACTATGAACCATTGATTTGAGTGGGTTTTATTGATCTTCGATCTCGTTGTGGATCCAGTGCTCCGCGATTTTATAACTTTGGGGATTTGTGGAGAAGTGTTTCCAGATTATGCCGAAGTCGAAAGTCCGAAGCGTTTTAGGAGGTTAAACCCCAGGTCACAACCTAAGGTCACATCCAAGGAAGGAGTTAGTACCCATTAGTGTGATATTTGGAATAGGGAACTAAGAAAGAAGGGCCCATGGGTAGCTGTCGATCAGAAAATGTAAAATCGACGGTGGGGAATAATTGTGGGGAGCGGAGG
This sequence comes from Picea glauca, assembly GCA_000966675.3. Taxonomy (NCBI): domain Eukaryota; kingdom Viridiplantae; phylum Streptophyta; class Pinopsida; order Pinales; family Pinaceae; genus Picea; species Picea glauca. Next base: position 942,785 of record JZKD02S1673144.1, on the reverse strand, counting down.
AAAAATTAGTGGGCTTGCTAGTTCGCAGTCCATTATTCAACAACGTCATTGATTGCGTCAAGAAAGGGGATCAACAAACACGATTAGATCAAGATTGGGTGAGCACTTTTCTGATTTCAAGGATATATCTCTTCGATAAAGAGAGAACACATTGGCTCCTTGCTATTTCTATGAACTGTCGATCAATGGAAAAATCGGTAATGACCGGATCATGACCATGAAAACCCTGAGGGTCATAATAGGGCTTGTGTGATTTAATTTGGGACCAGTAAGGTATCCGGGAGCTAATCCATTTCGAGGTGAGGTAATATCCTTAACCAAGAGGTAGATCAACCCCGAGGGAGAGTAGGGGGGTCTGCACCAAGTGGTATGAGAGCCTAAAATTTTTTCGGGTATCCAAAAAGAACTTGAATGTGTACTTTGTGTGTGAGAACCAGTCATCATAATTCCCTTGAGGAGACATGTGGATCTACCTATATCCAATCTCACTGTAGAACGAGAAATGAGAGAATTACATGTGAGGTTGGAAGCGATGGAAGCAACACAGAGGAGATCACCTGACGTTGGAGACGTTAGTGAGGAAAAAAGTGAAGAGACAAAGGTTGAAGAAGTTGCAGGGGGAGACGTTGTTGAAGAACCCTCACTAAAATCTGTTGTGAATTTGGGAGCTAGAGAGAAAATAGACATCCTAATGTATGAAGGCAATTTAGATGTTGAAGAGTTGTTGTACTGGATAAGGTCCATGGACAAGTATTTTGATTATGAATATGTCGTTGAGGAAAAGAAGGTGAGATATGTTGTCACCAGATTCAAAGGACGTGCAACACTATGGTGGGATGAAGTGAGGGATGATAGGTGAAGAAAAGGTAAGCAAAAGATTAATATTTGGGATAGAATGGTAGCCAAGTTGAAGGATAAGTTCATTGCCAAGGATTATTGGATAAATCTGTTTAGGAGGATGCAAAACATGAGACATAAAGGAATGACAATGAAAGAGTATACAAAAGATTTTTACAAGTTGAACATCAGGACTGGATAGAGGGAGAGAGATGAAGATAAAGTTGTCAGGTACATAAATGTCTTGATATATGAGATCCAGGATGAAATTAGCATGATGTCGGTGAGGACAATAGAGGAGGCATATCAATATGCACTGAAAGCATAGGAGAAGTTAGCCAGAAAAAAAAATCCAACGAGATAGAGGACGAAGCTCGAACAGAGGTAAAGGAGTTTCCCATGATAAGGCACAGAAGCCCAAGGGTGAGGATGAGAAGACCCACAGTCACTTAGAAAGAAGAGGAAGATCTAGAGGGAGACATCCTGGTGGAAGAAATTATTTTTCCAGAGGAAGAGGAAGAACCAGAGGAGGAGAAATAATATGTTATACCTGTGGAAAACTAGGACACAAGTCTTGGGAATGTCCCGAGAAAAAGAAGGGAGGAGGTGAAGCTCACATTTCAGAGGCACATAAAGGGAATATTGAAGCAGAAGGTGTAGAGGATGGAAAATATTTGATGATGAGGAATATTCTCTTGAAGATAGAACCAGAAGTTGAAAAGCTAATGCAGAGGAACAATTTGTTTAGGACAACTTGCAAGACTAAAGACAAAGTATGAAAGGTGATAATTGACAGTGGGAGCACTGATAATCTAGTAACCACAGAGATGGTGGAGAAATTGGAGCTGGAGACAATTGCACATCCAAATCCATATAAGGTCTCATGGTTGTAGAAAGGACACCATGTAATGGTAACTAAACAATGCATTGTTTAATTTAAAATAGGTGGATACAGAGACAATATTTTGTGTGATGTAATTCCCATGGATGTATTTCATTTTTTGTTGGGAAGACCATGGAAGTTTGACAGGAATATCATTCATTATGGGAAAAGGAACACCTACACTTTGGAAAAGAATGGTAGGACACACATGTTGTTTCCAATAGAGGAGAAGAAATTCAAGGAAGAAACCAAGAAAAGCATACTTCTCATGAGTGGGAAGGAACTCCTGAGTGAAGTCAAGAAGGAACAGGAGAGACATGAGTCTTTCAAATGGATAGAAGAAGATGAGAAAATTTTCAATCTATTGAAGGAGAAGATAACAAAACGACCAATTCTAGTCTTGCCAAATTTTAGGAAGACATTTCAAGTAAGATGTGATGCAAGTGGAGTTGCAACTGGAGCAATTTTGAGCCAATATAATAGGCATGTTGCATATTTCAGTGAGAAGATGAATGAGACTAAGGGAAAGTACTCCACATATGATAAATAATTTTATTCCATAATTCAAGCCTTGAAGAAATGGAGGCACTACCTTGTTCGAAAAGAATTTTCCTTGTATAGCGATAACCAATCTTTACAATTCATAATCAGATAGGGGAAGTTAAACCAGAGACATGCTAAGTGGATAGAGTTTATCCAAAATTTCACTTTTTCCATTAAACATATTTTTGGTAATGATAACAAGGTTGTTGATGCAGTGAGTAGAAGATGTCTGATTCTACAGGAATTTTAGGTCAATACCTTGGGGTTTGAATGCCTTAATCATATGTATTGTGATGATCCAGATTTTAAGGAAGCATATGAAGCACGTGAAAACCCTGTGATCAGAGACATGAGACACTGGAAAGAGTATATGATTCAATATGTATAGATGTTTAAAGGTTTCCAATTGTTCATACTGAGGTGCTCGATGAAAGAAAATCTACTGAAGGAAAAACATAGTGGAGGTCTAGCAGGACATTTTGGCCATGACAAGACATTTTCACAATTGAATAGTTCATACTATTGGCTAGGTATGAGAGAAGAGGTGAAGAAGTTTGTGATCAACTATAATATTTTCTAGTATTCAAAAGGAAAGAAACATAACATTGGATTGTATTAGCCACTGCCTATTCCAGATAGGCCTTGGGATGCAATAATCATGGATTTTGTGTTGGGATTGTCAAGAACCCAGAGGTGAAGTGATTCCATATTTGTTGTGGTTGATATATTCTCAAATATGGTGCACTTTATCCCATGCCAGAAGACTAGTGATGCAACACATGTTGCAAGTTTGTTTTTCAAGGAAGTTGTGACTCGTGAGACTTCATGGATTTCCCAAGAGTATTGTCTTAGATGGAGACACCAAATTTGTTGGTCACTTTTGGAGAGCATTATGGAAGAGGCTGGGGACAAAAATGTCTTTTAGCTCAACATATAACCCTGAGACAGATAGACAGTCTGAGGTGGTAAATAGGAGTTTAGGAAATTTGTTTAGAAGTTTTGTCATTGAACATCATAGCCAGTGGGATGAAATTCTGTCACAAGCGTAGTTTGCATATAATAACTCACCAAACATAAGTACAGGAAAAATATCATTCGAGATAGTGTATGGAATGATTCCAAGAGGGGTATTAGAATTGAGAAATATGGAGCAGAGTGAATTCAGAAGTGCTAGAGCAGAAGACTTTGCTGCAGAAATGCAGAAGCTTCATGATCATATCAAGGAGCTGTTGCAGAACAACAATGCAAAGTATAAATGTAGGGTTGATCAGCATAGAAGAGAAATTCAATTTGAAGTGGGAGATAAATTTTTAGCACACTTGAGGAAAGAGAGGTTCCCAAAAGGAGCATATAACAAGATGAAGTTGAAGAATATTCGACCATGCAAGATCCTAAGAAAATTTTGTAGCAATGCTTGTGAGATAGAGCTACCAAAAGATGTGGGAATACCACCCATATTCAACATTTTAGAACTGTATCCTTACAAGGAAGATGGCACAGAGAGATTAGAATATCAAGAGAAGATTCAATGGGAGAAGCAGATGTCTGTAGCAAAAAATCCACAGATGGAGAATATTGTTGATTAGAGGATTGGTAGGAAGGTCACGAATAAGACCTATTTTGAATATTTGGTCAAGTGGAAGGGACACCCGATAGAAGATGCCAGTTGGGTAAGTGAATTTGATGTCCAGAAGCATGGAAGATTAGTGCAGGAGCTCATGGGAAGGAATCCATGAATTTTCTTCCCATAGGAGTATGATGCAAGAGCATCATCAACAAAGCCACATGGGATAACAACACAATTCCCAACACGCATTTTGAGTAAATTTTTAATTTTGAAAGATGGTGTATATCAAAGAACCTCTAATTAAATGATGGATCATAGAATTTTTAATGCTGGGAGGTTGAACAATCGCGTCAAACCAGAAGAGATCAGATCGTCCTTGAATTATTTGATTTTGGTGTGGATCTGAACATTTGCCTTAAATTGTCTATCAAAAATGTTTATGTAATGGGACTTAAGTAGCTCTAGAATTTAATTTCGATCAGGTAGGTAGTTGGAGGGAACCCGAGATGACCTCTTGTATATATAGATGCATTGTATACCTGAAGAAGGTTAGCTGAAGATTAGGAGGATATAGTTGTGACTGAATGTAAGTTGTTTTTATTAGGCTGTATCCATTTACATTTGAATGAATATAACATATGGATATCGACCCAATGCATGGTGTTTCTACTATTTACAGTTTCCCTATTATTTTATGTTTTCATGAATGAATGAGTTTTGTTATTGAAAGTATGAAATTGTGAATAATTTGAATAAGCTTCAATTGTTTCTCTTCGTTGATTTCATGCAAGGTGTGCATATCGTCCACAAGGAGTGCGTTGACGGAGTCTGTTTCAAATTAGAAGATCAGAAGGGATAGCATGAAACTTCCATTTTCAAGGAGTGCAAAGGGACTACTACAAGGCGTGCACAATCGCCAACAAGAAGCTAAGTCTTGCATAGGAATTTGTTACAAGGTGTGCATAGGTTGTTAGTTCAACTAAGTGTTGAAGTAATCCCTCTGAGGAGTCAAAGGGTCTAAGAGATAAATATCAAGAGAGATAGTGGGGAGAAATATTTAAAGGGGATCAAACTTTGAAGGTTTCACCAGTCATCGATCAAGATCCATCCAAGAGGGAACGAGATTGTTTTAGATCATTGGATTTGGGTAAGACGCATGATATTTAAGTCTCTGTGTGCATGAAGGAGTGAGGATTTGTCAAATTCTCGAAGAGGTTAGGGTTCATCCATTGTCTAGAGAGACAGGTGGAAACAGATCAGAGGGTTTATGAGAAAGAAATATAGAAGATCTGTGTGGAGGAAAAGCTAAAACTGTCGAAGCTCCAAAGGGAGGAGTAGATCCTCACTGTTGATTTGTCAAGGGACACATGGCACCTAATCATGGAATTCGAGAGGTAAGAACTATAGGAGAGAGAAAGTGAAAAAGTGTGAAGGAATCCCAAAGGGGTGGGTGTCAAGGTAGATCTGGACCGTCCATCATGCAGGTTGACAGGTGGCGGAAGATCCGAGAACTCACGGGAATGAGCTTCAGAAGATTT
>JZKD02S1673144.1:912497-937407 GCA_000966675.3 Picea glauca | reverse complement strand
ATGTTCTGATATTCATCCTGGTTGTTTACTCGTTTATGCGCACACACACACTTCAAAAAAAAAAAAAATCGCACCTATCACTAGAATGGTCGTCGTAACGAGGCGGTTCGTTACACAAAGGGTGAAGGATATCGGGGTCATCAGATCAAGAAGGATGCATGTCAAAGATCCACGTGTTTCAGAGAAGAAGTACTCCGAAAGAAACTGGGTGCATTGTTGCGAGAATGCTTGAAGGCCGGAGTCCTGAAGAGATATCGACTGTCCATTTGAGGGAGACATGTGGAGTGCAGATATCACCTTTGTTAGTTCATTACTCCATAAGTGGAAGGTGTTGGAGCGGGAAGAACGACCAAATTTTGAACTCCCGAAGTCACTGTGAACCATTTATTTGAACGGGGTTTATGGACCGTCGATCCCATTATGGATCCGGTGCTCTGTGAGTTTAGAACTCCAGGGATTTGTGGAGAAGTGTTTTCGAATTTTACTGAAGATGAAAGTATGAAGCGCTTTAGGAGGTTAAGCCCTGGGTCACAACCCAAGGTCACATGCAAGGAAGGAGCTAGCATCTGTTAGTGTGAGATTTGGAATAGGGTGCTAAGAAATAAGGGCCCGCGGGTAGCCGTCAATCCAAGGATGAAAAATTGATGATGGGGATTCATTGTGGGGAGGGAAAGTAAAATTAGTGGACATGCTAGTTCACAGCCCGCTATTGAGCAATGACGTTGATCTCGTCGGGATGGGGGATCAACGACCATGATTAGATCGGGATTGGGTGAGTACTTTTTTGATTTTGGGGACAGAGCTCCCAAGAGCGAGCACATTTGCACCCTTCTATTGTTGCGAACCATCGATCAATGGACAAATTGGTAATGACTGGATCATGATTGTGAAAACCATGAGAGTGATAACAGGGCCTGTGTATGAATCAATTTGGAACCACTAAGGTCTCAAGGAGATAATCCATCTCAAGGTGAAATAATATCCTTGACCGAGAGTTCGAGTATCCCCAAGGGAGAGTAGGGGGGTCTGCGCCATTTAACCTGGCTATTCCATTTGTCTTCAACATTTAATTTATTAAAATTTTGTCTTACACATGTGTCAAAATAAAAGAGGATAGTTGGGAAAGTCAAATCTTTTCCCAGCATTCATCAAATAATTAATTACAACAATCAAAATTCCAAATTCGGATTTTCCATAAATGGCAAATAATTTCCAAATCCGAATTTTCCAAAAACGAAATTTTATTTCAAAGTTTACTTAGAATTAATATTCTAAAATTTGAGGATATTACATCCTCTACCACTTAAGTACAACATTGTCCTTAGTGTTCATTTCTCTCTCAGAATAGGGTTAGATAAGATTTCATCAAATATTCCTCCAATTCCTAAGTGTCTTCCTCAGGGCTAAAGTGCTTCCATTGCTTTTTTACCTGGGCGATGGCTATGTTTTGTAGTACTGTTTCTTTCCTGTCCATAATGCGTAGAGGTTCCTCTTGGAACTTGCCTTTTGGTTCCACCTGTACCATGTTCCAATTAATGATGTGAGTAGGATCATGAATACACCTTTTTAATAAGGAAACATGAAAAACATTATGAACTTTTAAGTTTGAAAGAAGTGCTAGTTGATATGCCATGGGTCTGATTCGAGTTAAAGTCTCGAAGGGGTCACAACACCTCGGTGCCAACTTTGAACAATTTCCTAGATTTATAGAGCTCCTCCTTGATTTGACTTCTAGATACACATGGTTCCCAATTTGAAATTCCAGGTGTCTCCTTTTTAAATCTGCATAGAGTTTTTGTTGGTTTTGGGCCTCCCTTAAATTTTGTTGTACCCTTTTTACCATTTTCTCCATTCCCTGGAGCATTTATGGTCCCATCATAAGCCTGTCAACCAGATTAGCCCAACTAATCAGGGTTGTGCATTTCCTTCTGTATAATGCTTCGAAGGGGCTCATCTTGTATGATGTCTGATAACCATTATTGTAAGCAAATTCAACTAAGTGTAGGTACTCCTCCCACTTAGTTGGTTTCATTCTTACATAAATTCATAACATGTCTTCCACAATCTGATTTGTTCGTTCAATTTGCCAATCCGTTTGTGGATGGTATCTTGTGTTGAAATTTAGGTTAGTATCCAATCCTACAAACAATTCCTTCCAAAACGTTGAAGTAAATTTGACATCTCTATCGAACATCACCATCTTAGGAATTCCATGCAATCTAAATATTTCTTTCATAAAAATTTCAACAATATTAATTGCTTTATAAGTAGATTTCACAGGTATAAAATGTGCTGATTTGCTAAGTTTATCAATCACTACCATAATCGAGTCATTTTTCTTTTGAGTCTTAGGCAAACGTGTGATGAAGTCCAATGAGATAATCTCCAACTTCCATTCTAGTATAGGTAGGGGTTGTAGCAGACCGGCTGGATGTTGATGTTCAGCCTTTACCTATTGAAAATCTAAGCATTTAGATAAATATTCATTTGTTTCACTCTTCATGTTATGCCAATAATTTTTTTTTCTTAAGGTTGTTATCATTTTATGGTATCTTGGATGACCAGAATATAGAATTTTGTGCAATTAATCAAGAATTGTTGATTTTAAATCAGTAGAATTAGGTACATATAGCCTATTTTTGAACCTTAGCAACCCATTTTTATCTAAATTCATATATGTTTTGTTCAGTTTTTCTGCATGTTCTTGCAATTTTGTTGTTGTTTTAATGTACTTTTCATCATTACTTCTTGTCGATTGTATTCTTTGTTCAATGTCATTTTCTTCTTTGATAACACTTATCTCATAAAGTTCATTACTCCTCTGACTTAGAGCATTTGAAAATTTGTTTTCTTTACCTTTGATCTGTCGTACTTAGAAATCAAATTCACTTAAAAAGCATAGCCATCTCGCTACCTTGCATTGAGATCTGGTTGACTGAATAAAAAATTTACACCACTATTGTCAATTAGTAGCAGAAACCTTCTCCCCATTAAATAATGTCACCACATTTTCAGAGCATGAATTGCGACTGCTAATTCCAAATCACGTGTAACATAACTTTTTTCATGTTCTTTCAGTTTACGTGATTCGTAACAAATGACATGTCCATCTTATTTTAGGACCCCTTCCAAGCCTTCTTTACTTGAATCCATGCAAACTGTAAAATATTTATCAGGATCTACKGCCCTTAGGATAGGTGTTGTAGTTAATAGTCAGGGGTGATTTTAAGRATGGAAATTTATTTTAAAATGTAGAAACCTTGGCGAATCTTACTAATCCTTCATATTCCAACTATAAATGTTTGGCRACATTTTTGTAAAAATATTCAAACTTCTAAGGATTTTATATAGTTTGTATAAAATTTTGGCGATTTTTAAGTTAAAATAATTTTATCGTATAGAATTTGGGCGAATCATTTTTAGAATAACGAATATTTTTTTTGGAAAAACCATGGAAAATTAGCCCATGAGCGAAATTTAGCCCCTAAAATCATCCATGTTAATAGTCCTTTTAATTTATCAAAGTTGTCCTGACACTTTTGTGTCCAAGTAAATCTCATTCCCTTTTTCTATAGGGATGTAATTGGATACGCGATATTAGAAAATCCTTCGATAAATCTTCTACAATAACCGGTAATTCCCATGAATGATATGATGTCTTATACATCCTTAGGGATAGGCCATTCCATTAGGACTTTTATCTTTTCTGGATCAACTACAATACCATATTCGGATATCGCATATCCTTGGTACTATATCTTCCTTTGGTAGAAGTCTCACATATCAAACTTCACATACAACTTTTGTTTCCTTAAGGTCTGTAATATTATTTAAAGATGTTCTTCATATTCTTCTTCTGTTTTTTAGTAAACTAAAATATCATCGATAAACACCAACAAAAATTTATTCAGATATTGACTGAATATAATATTCATCAAACACATAAAGGTTGTTGGTGCATTAGTAAGACCGAACGAAATTACGATAAACTCATAGTGTCTGTAACATGTTCTAAATGTTGTTTTATTTATGTCTTCGTCTTTTATTCTGACTTGGTGATAACCATACCTTAAATATATCTTAGAGAAGATCCTTGATCCTCCAACTTGGTCAAACAGGTCATTAATTCTTGGTAAATGATACTTATTCTTGATCATCATCTTATTTAGTTTTTGATAGTTAATGCACAGTCTCAAGGTCCCATCTTTCTTTTTAACGAAGAGAACTGGTGCTACCCAAGGTGAGACACTTGGTCTGATATATTATTTATCTAATAGTTATTGGAGATGAATTTTCAGTTCCATTAATTCGGGTAGACTCATTCTATAAGGTGCCTTAGATATGAGGGCAGATCCAAGTAGTAGATCGATAGAGAAATCTATCTCTCTTCTTCGAGGTAGTTCTGGTATTTCATCCACAAATACATCTCTAAACCCATGTAGGACTGCAAAGTCCTCTAAACTGAGTTTTTTTTTCCTTTTCTAACAGATTAGTTACCTGAACAGCATAAACTTGGCAACCTTTTTTTCATACATTTCTTAAACTGCATGACTGATATATGCCTAACCGAAACTGGTTTTTTGATCCCTTGTATCGTCCTAACTATGTTGTTTTCATTTATGTAAATAAATGACTTTTCATAATAGTTTAATATTACTTTATGCTGTTCTAACCACTCCATTCCAATGATTAAGTCATAAGATCCCAAAGCTAAAATGTTCAGATCTAACTTTGTACTTTGACCGTCTATGTCGAGTTCACATTCAGGAATAAAATACATTATCTTTCTCTTGGTCCCTATTGCTAACTGTACCAACCAAGACTTAGCATGATTACTTTCTTGAGCTTGTTTAATTCAGTTAAACCAGGAGTGACATAACTTAGACTAGCTCCTGGGTCAATTAATATGGAAATGCAGCTATCATGAATTTTAAATTCAACCTCCACGATAGTGGATTGATGATCAATTTGCCTTCCATCCATAGATGCATTAATTATGTGCACACTTCTACTCATATCTCCTACTGTCGAAGCTTCTTGCAGGTTATGGATCGAATTTCTGGTCGTGTAAATTAAGTGTGGACAATTTCTCCTCAAGTGAGGTTCTCCAAACTCCCAAAACTTCAATGGTTCTCTGGGGTTCTCCCCAACTTTCTTGACTCCCAGGTTAACTGGCCTACCTTCCCCTTGAGTGCTCTGGGTGTTTCAGTGATAGTCCTTCTTTTGGAAATTTTTTCCATATTACGAAAAGGGGTTGGTTGGAACCCTTTCTTTCATTGATTCATTATGTCATGTTTATTTTCCTTCCATGCCTTGGGAATTTCAGACCTCTGTTTGTACTAATCATAGCACATCAGAGCCTTTCTAAACACTTCATTTAAAGTCTTGGGATTGTCAAATTCAATTCTGTCTTTGTACGACTATGGTAGATATCTTAAGAATCCTTGTATCTTTACTTTGTCTTCCTTAATGTATGGTACAAATATCAATAGTTCTAGAAATTTATTTATCAGATCATCCATGATCATTTGTCCGAGGCCTAGATCATAGAATTCCTTAGTCCTTCTTTCGTAATATCTTTCTGAAAACTATTTCTTCTTGAAATATTTAATAAAATCTAACCATTCCATTTGTTTCTCTTTCAATACCATAGCCAATTTCAGATCTTGCCACTAGATACTTGTTTTTCCCTTCAAGTTGTAAATGGCCATTCTAAATTTCATATTACTAGAGTAATTGTAAATCTATAAGTATTTATTTATATCTAGTAGCCATGCTTCAACCTTTTCACCCATCCTTGATTCTCAGTCAAAGGTGGATGATTTTATTTTCTTGAATTCACCTTCCAGGTAATCTACTTGTTTTATTTTTCTTCCCGTAGTTGTTTTGTTTCCTGTCATGTGTGTGTCTTCGGAAGAACTATCTTCAATTTTTGTTTCATGACAAGATTTTTTAGAGGACCTTTTACTGAATTCTTCCTCTTTGTCATTGTTCTTTAGACTCCTGTTGGTTAATATACTATGTAGCAGCATTTCATTTATTTCTAAATAGTCTGTCAGTGCCTCTTTCAGCTTTCTGTTATCTGTTTTAAACACTTGTAATTCCACAATGAGGTTCTTCATTGTTTCCAAAACCTGGGTGGTTGAACTTCCTTCGCTGTTATGCCCTGGTTCTTTAGAAATCCCTTGATTTGGATTCTCCCTGTGTCTGATTTCTTCTTCATTTTGTGCTGACATTATCACAACAAACCAACAATTTTCATGTTTGTAACAGTAAACATATTTGTTAGTTTTTCTTCAACTGAAATAAAAGAATTAAAATAATTTTTGCCTTTCCCCGAGGTCCAAGTACTGTAACCTTTAGCTCCGATACCATATGTAATGTACCCCAAAGTTCTCTAGAGTTTTTTGTTTTTTTTTAAATGTAACCATTACATATAAAAATGAGCGTACCACAATTTTTGTTAGCTAGAACTAAGATATACCATTTTGGTATTATATGAACAAATGTTCATTTTATGTTCACCAAAAATATCCTCTCTGACTTCTTGTGATCTAAGCTACTCAATCCTCAAATATGGATGAATACCTAGAATCCTCTTTCCGATATCTATCCAATAACTGCTTCCTTTCTTAATTGTGATCTTTGAGAAGAAATATATGATCCTTTAAAACTTGTGATTTTTATATGATGCATTCCTTGGGCAATTGATCTCTTTTCTCTAAGATAATGGATATTAGATCTTTGCTAGAACCTATAAAAAATTTCCTAAGTATTCATTACCTCTTTTGATGCAGGTTCGAACCAGAAGAAACCAACAGGCTTCCTTCCTAACCCCTTTTCCCTTCTTTAACACATTTTTCGGGCACTAGCCATTTTTCTTCATCCCTCATTTGCATGTGACCATGGGCTATGACCCGGTGTTATCGGATAGGTTCTTATTCGGAGCCTTGAGAACTTCGGGGCTCCATAAATTTGGCTTCGGAAGCTCTTTCTACTTCGTGCCTTATTTCTCCCGAAAACCGAATTGGTGAACTTCACGAAGTGGGGTGGATCAATGGTCCACGACTTCCTCAACAACCGACAGTTGGGATTTATTACAGAACTCTAGACTTTGGAAGTTTAGGGTTGTCCATACTCTCCAACCTTCTAGAGTGTCGAGTCTCCAGACTATGGTATCAGTTGCCACGTACCTTCTCCTAATCAACGATCGAGATTAACTCAGGCCTTCAGGAGTTCTCGACTTAGCGCAACTACAACACAGTTCTTCTGGAGTACCAAGTCTCCATACCTTGGGATCAGGTGCCACATGTACACTGGGCCCATGGTCTCCATGCTTGAACTAATAACTACTTAAAATGCCACATCAACTTTAGTAATTTTCAAATTCAGGGACATGGGTTGGCGGTTTTGGAGTAACCCGTTGATCACTCCACAATTGTCCCCACGCTAACACGTACTTCTTTTGGGAAACCATGGTTTGGATTGCGAGACTGCCTGGTAGAATTATATGTCATGCAACTTCGATCTCCGCAATGCCTCCTGCCATCGATATTGATAGATCGTGATTAAATTTAATGCAACCCCGATCTAGCTAACTTATTCACTAAGTTTAACTACCTTGTGCCACCACCCAGTGTTTTTGCATCAAAGATGGACTATTAGATGAATTCAGGTTGCTCGAGTTTTATTTCGGGAATCTCACTTCGGGAGAATTGAGAATTGGGAATGGATAACCCAAATTCTCGAAGGCTGAAATGAATCAAGACTATGGATCTAGAACTGATCATAGTCATTAGATCCAAGAGGAGGATATGTGCTGTAACAGGAGATCTACATCAGCAGACCATGTCAGCAAGGACATGTGGAACAATCAAATGATGTTGGCCCTTGACCAAGTTTTGGGAGTTTCTTTGTCATGTTGACCTATTTTGAGACTTCGATAGCCTATCTAAGGAGGAGCGCAAGATGAAGCGAAGATCACGGGATCTCGGCCCCCTTTTGGGCCCCTTTTTGGGTTTTTGGGAATATGTAACGGGAATGGGATGTTTGCCCATGGGTTTACCCATGTTTAGGCCCATTTTGTATGTATAAATAGAAGGATAGGCAATGTAAGAAGGAGCGGAATAGTGCATCTATGTGATGTGAATGTATGCTAAGTGTGAGTAGAGTTTGTAAGTGCGTTGTGCATGAATATAAGGGACTTGCAGAGCTAAGTGCAAATCCTTATACCAGATTGTGGAGAGCTTAGTGTTGTAACACAAGGAAGAAGGATCTAGCGAGCTGCGCAGATCTTCTATCCTATGCAGAGTAAGGGTTTTGATGACTTTGTGCTTGTAACCGATTGACTGAAGACAATAAAGAAGAAGAGTTGGTGGATGTAGCTCCAGGGTGGGGGTGAACCATGTAAACACCGTGTTATGTACTTTGTATTTTGTCTCGATGTGTTCATATGTTATATGCTAAGTGCTCTGATATGTTTATATAGATCTATTTATTCTTTGTGCTTATTATATGTGAGAATGTTAGATCTGATCTAGATAGTCATGCTTAGTTCTTGATATTCTCATTCTGATCCATTTGTCTATGCTAAGTGCTTAAATATTGTAGATTAGTGTGAATGTTGTGAAGCCTTGTGTTAACAACGAAGTGGATATTGATTGCATATTGAGGAACTGACGGTGCTAAGTGTTTTGTTAAGTGTTAAAATCACATATCTATGTCCCAACTAAGGTTGCAGACACCTGAGTCTTGCAACCACCCCTGCTTCTACCTTGGGTGAGACTTCATCTGCTTCGTAGGTGTTGCTGAAAGGGCTGGTAGTTAGGGCTTTGTTGGTGCGCTTTTGTAGAGTTGAACCCTGGGTCTGCCCATGTGCCAACAAATGGTTCCATTGCCGAGAACGAAACTGTGATTGTTGTGAACCAAGAAAGAAGAAACTTTGTGCAAAGAGTTGACCTAGAAGCTCTATGCGTAGATTTGTGCCCTAGTGCACAATGTTCTACTTGACTTATAAAGCTCTGTGCTAAAGAAAGAAGTTGGATCTGAAAGAAATAAGCCTAATCTGAAGAAAAGAAGATCAGATCTGAAGGAAAGAAGAAGATCTAAATGCTTGGTTCTCTAAAAAAGGTAAAAGTGAGAATTTATGGTTAAAAGAGGTAAGATCTACAAGCTTTGTGCTCTGATAAAGGTGAAAATAGAGAAACTTTTTAGGTCTAGAAGGTTTTTTCTCTCTAGAAGTAAGATAAGTAGAAATTTTTGTTTCTAGAGTATGGATCTATGTATGATTGATAGGATTTGTCCCAGCTTGAAAACTAGGGCCTTAATAGATGAAAGAAGGTTTGATATGAGTAGATCTGATAAGACTAGTCAAAGATATGTTATACCAATGAATAGAAAGAATGTTTGGACTAACAAATGGATGCAGGATCCTAGAAATAATTTATTGCAGGTTAGCTCCTATGATCCTAGTGCGCAGTCAAAAAGAGGTTGGGGATCATTTAAAATAAAGAGAGGATTAACCCTTTATTACAGTTGCAGAAAACTGGGACATCTTGCTATTGAATTCCCTGATGGAAGACCTATTTTTATTTGTTGCAAAGCTCTAGAACATGAAGTGTTGGATTGCCCCAGAATGATTGCTAAGCTTGAACAAGAAAACCCTAAGGAAGATCCAAAAACTAAGGCTATAGCAGAACCCCCAAAAAAATTAGAGAAGGTATTATTACAGATGAAAGAAACCTTGGATGACCACCGACATGTTGGATTATCAGAGATATTTAAAGACAAGGAATTTCTTGAGGAAATAATAGGAGACTTTGACATTGACTGTGTTCTAGATGAGGAAACACAGGTGAATATCATGAAAGAGAGAACTTGGGAATCTATAGGAAGGCCTGCTATGATTCCTTCACTAGGAGGAATAGGGCTACTCAGAGGAAAATTGGTAAACTTGTGTGGGAGGCTCTCTCAGATACCTATGACTGTCATTGGAACTTCAACGGAAGAAGATTTTGATATTATTCAATTTATTGAGAACCGCGCCCTGTATACCATGTTAATAGGAAAACCTTGGATTGATAGAGATCAAGTTAGATGAAAAGAAGAAGAAGAAGTTTTGGAACAGAAGAAGCAAGAGTTAAAATATTTTATGACCAAAAGGATCACATGCTTGATTGAAGAACAAGAGAGTAGATCGAATATATTTAATGATAGTAACCCAGATGTTGAAGTTAAGAGAACACTAGAGAACACTAGAGAATCCACAGAATATTGAATTAACTATCCCGGACAAAGAAGAAGTATTATCCAAGAACCTTAGGGAAGACTCTCAACAACGCAAAGTGACTAAGACCACAGAAGAAAAGAATCAGAATGGAAAAAGAACTACCGAGATGAACCTCACTAGAAAAAAGTCTTGAATGTTAAGAAATAAGATGACTAAGAATTAAAAGTTACAGGAGTTTCTAGAGGAGACCTCACAGAAATAAAAATCACAGAATTGAATCTTCGTCGGGATATTAGAACAATGACACATGGAACTTCACCATGGAGAAGCGATATAGACGTTGGAACCAATATATCCATTCGAATCCTGCTTCAAATGGGTAGAAAAGAAATAAAGGTTCATCATTAGACCATTGGGCCACTCCATAGTAGATTGAACAAGAGTTAATGGAGGCTCATACCCGTTGTAAGCGAACCATTGTTGAGTTACCTATTTACCCTGCCACGCCATGCACCGAGAACACTTTTACTAATTGAGAATTCGAGCCCACAAAATCAGTTGATTTTATACGATGATCATTGTTCTCTCACACTCTATCTCATTACCATGTCTAATTTGTTTCACGAACCCGCGAATTGTTCACCCCGAGTGCGTATGTCACAAGCATTGAGCATTGTAGAGAAATCTGCTGAGGAATTTTTGATCGACTTGATGACTGAGAAAGCCATGTCAATTTCTGAAGGAATCCAGGCTTTATCCACAAGAACAGTGTAAGAGTCCCCAACCACTACTCATGGAGCTAGACCGTCCCATGAAAGGAAAACTAAGCACAAGGATGACTTAGCGAATGCTAAGCTGATTCTGAGCATTCTACTTGCCTATGTACCACCTCTGAGTGGTGAAATAAACTGAGACAATGTGCCCAAAGATTTTGAATATGAATTTTTCAATGCGTACCTCCCGAAGGGGATACGCATAGTGCACGCAGACCAAGATAAGATCACAGCATTGAAGTTTAGTGACCTCAACCTTGACGATAGGAAGGTGTACAACATTCTCACCTCGCATAAGTATCTAACCAGAACCAAGGGAAAGAAATCGAAGATCATACCCTATTCATGGACCCATAACCTTGCACAGTCCACCCTCCTCAACGTTATGAAGATCTCGCACTTCAGACGACACCAAGAAGTGAACGCATGCGTCAAGTTACTGTTGTCTTTCTACCATGGAGGATACTTATGGTTGAACCATTGCATCATAGTGGATCCAACATTGATTAATCAGATCACAGGGCTGAGCATGCAAGGCCCCAACCCACAGGAATTCTACCCTGAGAAATCCATGGATCATGCTCTTGTGCAAAAGATTAAAGACACCTACGGTGATGTTGAGAAAGGAATGTGAGGCTACAAGGTAGCCTCTATCCAAAGAGACACAGTGAGCCTAGCCTGTCAATTGATCACAGGAAAGTTAGTTCGCAACAACCGACCCACCTAAGTGACTGGATTTGTAGTTGACCTTGCAGGAAAGTGAGTGGAGGGTCTACAAATGAATTGGGAAAAATACCTTGTAAACCAACTGGAATTGGACTGCAGCGAAGTGCAAGATCAAGGATATGAGTTCCACTTCAGCTAGCTTCTCATCTTGATCGCTTTCATCGCATGGGATATGCCGGAAGGTGTGAACTTCCCAGACATTGAGTCATCTGAACCTTTGGCCATGAAGTTCAGTACACTATGGTACTTGAACGACATGAACAAGCAGTGGAAATCAAATGCTGTCTTCCACAATTATTACAACCAGTTGAAGGTAGCCATCCAATCTACACCTCGTATAATCCCGATCACTCTCCATAGTTTCATTCCCTTGATAAACTTTAGTGTGGACCGCCATTTCATCTATATCACAACGCGTGTTGATGAGCATAAACTACAACTGTAGTCATACTATAAGTTGACGAAGGATGACTTGGAAGAGATTACCAAGGAATGGTCAGAAAACCTCCTTGTTCCAACGGACCCTGCGGAGATGTCCAATGTTCACAGTCCAAAAACTGCGACAGATATACCCGAGCCTAGCAATATAAATAATACCGAACAGGTCCATTATTTAGATAGTGCATCTGCGAATACTGCTTCCATATCAGCAGAGAAAGGAGGAGATGACAAAGAGATAGATGGCGTAGAAATTGTACTGAAGAAAGGCTAGGTTACATTTCCTAGACATGAGGAGGACCCCTCAAATAAAAGGAAGGTTTCCCCTCTGAAACCTTCTTCAAGGAAGAAATCAAAAGAAACCAGGACAAAATTTGAGACCACCCTCATCTCAGACGACTTCTATTTCATCGTCGCAGCACTGAAATGTGCTTCATTGGAGATAGCAGAGAAGCAAGAAGCTAAGCAGAAGGAGGTGTTCAGTTGGATTAAGGATGATCTCCAAGAGGTGCAACAAGCATTACAGTCCAACCACGCAGTTTCCACTGTGCCTTTGTCAGCAGGAACATCAGAACTAGGTGATGAGCCAACTCAACTACACTGCATTGCTGATACATTTGAAGCTTGCCTTCGACAAGCTTAGGAAAAGACAACATAAGATACCTAGGATTTAGTGCAAGTATAGAAAGACCTTGAGGAGAAATGCAGTTCTTCAGAACGAGAAAATATTGCTCTGCAAGCCAAGTGGGATGAAGAAAAATCACAGTTACAACAAAGCAAGGAACAGTTGTTCACCGAGCAAGTTGAATTAAAGGAAATGGTTCACGGAGCACTTCACTCTATGATAGTCATCGAAGTAAAGGCCGAAGAACAAATTCCACAGCAAATGGCACAACTTGAAGAAGTAATCCAACAACTCCAATGACGCATAACAGACTTGGAGCTCTGCACTATGCCCGAGACTCCTCAATATGTAAGAGACCTAAGGGAAGCAACTGCCCATAACACAATTGACATAATAAAATATCTTTCCTTGGAGTGCAAGCAACTGAGTAACTAGAGCAACCAAAAATATGAGAACCCAGAGTTACAAATACTAGAGTCACAACTCCAATAAGTGAAGAAACACACAGATACACTCCAGGCACAGCTAAAGGCCCTGTCATTTGTAGAAAGGATGAAGAGGTCTCAGGAACAATGCACATCTCAACAATAGATCCATATGCTTCAAAGAAAAGTGATGGAAGTCATTCAACGGCTTCAACCTGTGCAAGATAAGGCATGACGGTTGTTTATAGAGGTTGAAAGCTGAGGAGCAGAGTTAGAACAAGTCGTCAGTGCAATAGAACATCGCCTGGAAGGGCCAGTGAAAGACATAGTAATACAAGAATTCAACAAATAGGAGGCTACAACAAAGAAGCAAGTCAAAGCAGCTTGGGCCAAGCTCGAGGCATTCAAAGCTGAACTGATCAGATAAGAGTGACTCGAGATGATTCACAGGTGAGTGTTGGGGGCCTTTTGGCCCTTGACCAAGTTTTGGGAGTTTCTTGGTCATGTTGACCTATTTTGAGACTTCGGAAGCCTGTCAAAGGAGGAGTGCAAGATGAAGCGGAGATCACGGGATCTCCGCCCCATTTTGGGCCCCTTTTTGGGTTTTGAGGAATATGTAACGGGAATGGGATGTCGGCCAATGGGTTTACCCATGTTTAGGCCCATTTTGTATGTACAAATAGAAGGATAGGCAATGTAAGAAGGAGAAGAATAGTGCATCTATGTGATGTGAATGCATGCTAAGTGAGAGTAGAGTCTGTCAGTGATTTGTACATGACTGTAAGGGACTTGCAGAGCTAAGTGCAGATCCTTGTAGCAGATTGTGGAGAGCTTAGTGTTGTTACACAAGGAAGAAGGATCTAGCGAGCTGTGCATATCTTCTGTCATGTGTGGAGTAAGGGTTTTGATGACTTTGTGCTTGTAACCGATTGAATGAAGACAATAAATAAGAAGAGTTGGTCGACATAGCCCCAGGGTGGGGGTGAACCACGTAAACACCATGTTATGTGCTTTGTGCTTTGTCTTGATGTGTTCATATGTTATATGCTAAGTGCTCTAATATGTTTAGATAGATCTATTTATGATTTGTTCTTATTATATGTGAGAATGTTATATCTGACCTAGATAGTCATGCTTAGTGCTTGATATGCTCATTATGATCCATTTGTCTATGCTAAGTGCTTAAATATTGTAGATTAGTGTGAATGATGTGAAACTCTATGTTAACAAAAAAGTGGATATTGATTGCATATTGAGGAACTGATGGTACTAATTGCTTTATTAAGTGTTGTAATCATAGATCTGTGTCCCAGCTAAGGTTGCATACACCTGAGTCTTGCAACCACCCCTGCCTCCACCTTGGGTGAGACTTCATCTGCTTCGCAGGTCTTGCCGAAAGGGCTGGTAGTTAGGGCTTTGTTGGTGCGTTGTTGTAGCATTGAACCCTGGGTCTGCCCCTGTGCCAACAGATGATGACAAGTGTCAAAATGAAATTGACATTTAAGGTACGTGTAAGTCACAAATCTAAGTGACACGTGGCAACCACTTGGCCAATTCCAAGTTAGCAGTGATGTCAACAAGTTACATCACTTCAGGAGTATGTACTTCGGGGAAACCAGTTTCTAACATAAAAAATCACCCAAAGCACCGAAGGTCGGAGTTAACGATAACCATTGATCTAATTCAAAACTCAAGCTAATTTTTGTCCTTGGATTATTCTAGTGTTTGATTTCCACATAATTAAAATGCTAGCACAGTTACTAAACCCTCATTTTACTTCCTTTGCAGGTTATGTAAGTTGGTGTAAATGGATGGAGGAAGAATATTACTTCAAAAGGTATTCGAGTTCCATGTCCTTCCTTGAATGATCTATGCACGCATTAATCTTCATCTACATAAAGAATTTTGTAGAGACTTTCCTAGGGTTCTATTTACAATACAAAAGGATGTGGAATTCGTGATTTGTGGTACTCTAAATGAAAAGTTTGAACACGATTCATTTGAATATGATAATTATTTTTGCATGACACTTTGTAGTCTACTAAATCACTCTCTTTCTATGGTAATAGATAATATAAAGGATATATTCAAACTGTTATCCTTTTATCTATTTTTACATGCTATCAAATTGATAAGCAGCCATTTAAGTTTATTCCTTATTGCACCATTTCTCTACAGTGATTGTTATGTACATATTTGAATAGAAATTCAAAATATATATAATCCGGTGGTCACTAGGAACATAACAATAGTTCTACCATTTCTTTATGTATGAGAATATATATATATACCACCATCATATCTCAAACAACCAATATTTCCAGTATTATTTAACTATGATAAGCCATAAGAAACATGATCATACAATCCCTTAAGAATTAATTTTACTTATGTATACATAGTCAATCATATTCCTAACAAATGATAACCATAAATATAACATTGACAAAGAATACAAGCTGAGATACATATCTGAAACCTGATGCTGGAATACAAATGGAACAACCAAGTTCAACCCAACCATAGAACAAAAAATCCAAGTTCACTTGTCCTGCTCAACCCCTAGCTTGACCATGAGTCCATAAGGGAAAACTGAATGATCCTCCTTAGCTATAGTCGCCATCCACATATCAGATAATCCTTTGCCTCACACTAACAGTGCTCATAACAACACATAGTTTATTTTCCAGACATATTAAGCAGTGTCATGCCTCCTCCATATGTTTTTTTTATATGCATCCTTATGGCTAGTTATTTCCTTCCCTCCTTGGGAAATTCATAGCTTTACAAATCCCTAATTGTTAGGGGTTTCTAGAGGTCAAATTCCACATTTTCCACTTATAAAGATCAACCTTGAGGTAACTCAAACTTGTTCCCCACACATGGAGTCATGGTCAACTATTTTTAACCTGGTTGTTCCATTTGTCTTCCAACATTTAATTTATTAAAAGATTGTCTTACACATGTGTCAAAATAAAAGAGGATAGTTGGGCAAGTCAAATATTTTCCCAACAGTCATCAAATAATTAATTACAACAATCAAAATTCCAAATTTGGATTTTCCATAAATGGAAAATAATTCCCAAATCCGAATTTTCCAAAAATGAAAGTTTATTTCAAAGTTCACTTAGAATTTATTATTCTAAAATTTGAGGATATTACACATATGTGAGACTTACAATTGTTTCTATGTGAGGTGTAATGCCTTAATGGAGCATTATTATTAGGGGCTAGTGGTTGATTTCGAGACTACAATAAGTTCATATTTGGAGATGGAAATATTGGTTGAGTTGTAGAGGGATTGTAATATCCCCCAAAATAATTAATTATTAAAGTCTGTATGCACTTAGGAATTTATTTTTGTTTTTGGAAAATTCGTATTTGAAAATTTATTGTCATTTATGGAAATTCCGAATTTGAAATTTGATTAATTGTAATTAATTATTGTGACCGTTGGGCAAAGATTTGATTTGCCCAACCAATTCTTTGACTATGACACATGTAAAAGACAAATATTTTTTTTATATTAATTTCTGAAGGACAAATGGAACAACTAGGTTGAAATCTTGACCATGACTCCATGAGTGGGGAACATGCTTGAACTACCTCGGGGCTGAATTGTACAAGTGAAAAATGAGGAATTTGACCTGTAGCAGCCCGTAAAAATCAGGGATTTGTAAAGCTGTGAAAGTTCCCAAATGGGGAAAAAAGACCTAGGCAGAAAATGCTTTTGCATATACAACATATGGGAGGAGGGAGGACGTTTCTTATTATGATAGAGAAAGGATATCACTTATTTTTATGAACACTTTTTTGAGTCTGAGGCAAGGAGATTTATGATATGAAGGAGAACTATAGCGAAATAGGAGCATTGGAGTTCACGCTTATGGATTCATGGTCAGGCTAGGGGGTGAACCTAACAAGTAGTTTGGTTGTTTTGTTTAATGGTTGGGTGGAACTTGGTTGTTCCATTTGTTGCCCTAGTACTTTGTTCAGATACGTACATCTACTCATTTTCTTGTTGAATTGTTTTTTGATTAACAACTGGTAGAATGAAATGAATTGGAGAATAAGTCTTTATAGTCTGTTTTTATTCATTGAGTAAAGTTAAGAAAGCTATGGTGAATTTTAGTTGTTAATGGGTTTGAGTTATGAAAAAATACATGTACATAGGATATGCATTCAATATAAATAAAATAGAATTATTGTTGTGTTAATTATAACCTTTACCAGGTATGTAAAAGTATATGTACAGGTATTCAACTAAAGGAATATTGGACTGTTGGAAATGCGAAATGAAATTATGGAAATGAACACAAGATATAAATATTAAGCATCTGATGTACTCATACACATAAAGATTTTATAGACTCCTTGAATCACATGAGATTTCCATTATTTTCCATTTATCAATCTATATCCAAAGCATAGAGAATTACAGTCCTTTTTACATTACATAAAGACCCTTAAGAAAAATTTTAGTGGGATATAATGCATGCTACATGTTACAGAGGTTGTTCAACTCTTAACCGAGATTTAATATTTCATATAACACATCCTATAATAAATGTTAAATAGTTGAGTCGTATTGAATATAAGGTTTTCTTCCCTGTTCAATCTGTTTATTCCATGAAGAAATTAAAAATATAAGTAACCGGTTATCTATGGAACCCCTGGTGCAAAACTATCACGATAATAGTATCCTAGGGTGGAACCCTGTACCACTATAAACAAAACTTGGAAGTTAAATTATAACGCTGAGAGTTGAAACTCAAATACCTTTCGAGTGACGAGATCTCGTAAATCCATTTCCTCGGAATGATTAATCCTACAAGGGGAAAATTGAGAAATTAGTAAATAGAGTTATGAACATTCAATGAAATTAAATAGTGAGGATAAATCGAGCATTAGTAAACAGTGTTAAAGAAATCAATGAAAATAATTTGTTGAAGATTCATCACATGAATAATACTTAGCTTGGGATCGATGTGGGTACTTTTCCATTGGTGTCTCTGAAGCAATTTGTCCAATCCTAAGGGGAGGAGTGGACCTTGAAATGAGAGATGGGTACCCTTGCAATAGAAACAGGGGTCCCATCATTAGTTTTGTAACCAAATAGAATTAATCGATTGCCCAAAATGTAAGAAAGAAAGTAGAACATTGTTAAACATGTAATATATTGCATAACCAGAACAATAAAGAAAACACAGTCAAGAACCCAAGCATAAAACATAATCTAAATTACTATTTTAGGGCCTACCGTAACCTTTCTATCTTTATCACAAGTTGTTCCATGGGAGATAATTCGACGGATTTCTGGATACTTAAATGACCCTTTTACTTATGCGGAAGGAGGATAGATAGACATATTAACCATAGATTTCAGGAACAATGAATTTAGGGTAAATTCTACACTTGGAATATAAACTCGGGGAATTAAATTATTTACATCAAGAGAGATCTTACGACCTTGATTTTTCCTATAATAATCATGCGATAAATAAAGAGAAAGGATACTACAGACCTGTTCCAACATGCGCACATTATAGGAAAGAATAAATTCATTGCAAACACAAGGGACAACCCCTTTATGATTATACACCATGTTTTCTTTAAAAAAAATAAAAATCATAGGAAGTCCAGGGAGGTGTCACTCAAAGATTCATGCAAAGATCGTCAATACAATTATGAATGTAAGAGATATGACTTATTGTACATGAAATAATAAGGTATATTTTACACATACAAAATGCCCCTAGTGGTTTAGGAGTCACTGTAGAAAAACTCGCGCAAGATTTAACCATGAGAGATTCGATGATAGGTATGCCATGCACAAATTAAGAAATAACAAATACTTACACAATCAAGAGAAGAGAAAGGTCATAGTATAACTTCTTGCAAACAAAAAAATCCTAAATGTTATTACCAGGCAGTTCTTGATTCATGAAACTAAACCACCTGCATAAAAGCTGTATACAAGTCCCAATGAAAAACCTGAGTAACGAGTGGTTACCCTCACGGGAGGAGACAGGGTCGAAATTGGCCACGAGTGGGAGATACTTATTCTACACAGGTTATGGATGGAAATATAGTCAGAGTTTTAAAGAACAATGAAAAGAGGGACCTCAACTAGAAGTGGTAAAGGAAAAGAGATACAGAGATAGTCTCAAATATGATTAACCCTTTCCTAACTACCACTCTTACTATACATAACTTAAGTGATAGAGTCGTTGTGGACTTACCTTATAGAGGAGGAAATCAGGTGGTCAGGCATCCATTTTCTTGCCTTACGCAGAGTAAGAAACCTCCTTGTTGCCGGTCTTTACACGCAGAGAAGTGTTGTAGAGGTTAATGTTGGATGGTTTTACGAAATGCAAAGAAACCAAAGGAAAACGAGACATTAGTTACCCAAGAGACTCTCGTATCACAGAGTAATGGCGAAGGGAATCTTTGGGTACATTGGCCATGTGAATAAATGCGCCTAGCGTATCCACATTGGTCACGATAACCTAGAACTAGTACAATTCAGAAGCCTCATAACTTTCAACCATAGAATTCATTATTATTTATGGACATGTATTATCTACGCATTGAATCGAGCCCATAACACTGTTAGTACTAATCCTTGTCACTAAGTCGAGAGGTTTCATGCTGGATAGTAAGTATTAGGGTTATGACTTGTCATGCTAGATGGGATTTCAAAAATCAACAATAAACATCGTTATTCGATCAACCCTATCGTTTTACAACTGGCATATGTTAAGTTCCTGCTAACTACTATGTTAAAATCGATAATGAAAAATTGGTAAGAACGTCCACTACTGGTGAAAATTAGAGTGTGCTTACAGTTAGGGTATAGTTGCTGAAAGGAGACCCGTATAGACATATGCGAATAAGGTTAAACATTTCAGGTAAGACACACGATAATTCATTCATATAAACTCAAGAAATTATGTTTTCTTGTATGACTATAGATATAGGAACTATATGTAGATATATCTCTATAGATATATGGTAATGGTTTTTATATGTAACATTAACGATTAAAAAATTGTTGATACATGGAATTATAAGGTTACAGTAAAGAAAAGGAGACTTGAATGTATGGGATTATTGTAAAAAAGTTTGAAGTACTCCATTTGAATATGAAGCGGAGAGTACTAAGACTTGTTTAAAAGTGGAGCTTTAGTGAAATAATTTTGTGGATCCCTTGATAAAGGTAGAAATCGTGTAGGCTAGGGCTACCTTAGAGTTCATGGACATAACCAGATCATAGTTTCATGAATAGTCTCAACCTTAACTTGTTGTGACAAGTATTATCACAATTACTGAATGATTGTAATAGTTACGACTTCATGGAATGGTTAACCACCTTGTTATAGTCGCATAAAGAAATTTTGGATTGCTATGAAAAATCACTTACTTACAGAGACAGAAACAACACAGGTAGGATGACACAAGGCATCAGAAAACCAGTCTCAGTTAGGCAGATTTCAGGAATGAATTTTAAGAAGTGCATGAATAAAGGTTGTCAGATCTATGCTATTCAAGTGGCAGATCAGTTGGAAAAAGAAAATCAACCCAGCCTAGAACATTTTACCATCTTACATGAATTTAGCGATTTATTTGTAGATGAAATACCAAAAATTGCCCCAAGAAGTGATAGATTTTTCTATCGATTTGTTTCCTCGATCAACCTCTATATCTAGGGAACCCTACAGGATGAGTTTACCCGAATTAACGGAGTTCAAAATTCAACTCCAAGAACGTTTGGACAAGGAATATGTTAGACCAAGTGTCTCACCATGGGGAGCACTAGTCCTTTTTGTTAAAAAGAAAGACAAAATGTCCTCCTCGTTATGACAACCATTCTAATAACAGGTGCAATTTTTTTTTTTGTGTAAGGTGTGTGCGCGCGTGTAGAGGTAACAACACACCTGACTCTACATCGCCACTCGACGACCAACAAGACACAACCACGATGTTCAGCACAAGAAGACTAAAGGCACACAACGAGTAACTGCAACAATATATGACCATAGGCATAAGGCTCACCACACAAACATTAAGACATACTGGGGGTGCACAGTAAGAACACAGAGGGAAGATTCCATGGTGTTAGGGTTACTATTTCTTCACCGGAAAGCAGGGTGTTTAGTCTTATGTCTTCTCGAAAGAAGATTAGATAGGCTCTTGGCCGACTGCTTAGGCAGAAACTAGTAACCCGACCTAGAACAAGACACAAGTAAGACGAACACAACAAGACGACCCCGACATATCATAGTAACGACAGGGAATAAACGCCCCTAGACATAAGGCATACAACTAGGAGCTGTAAGCAGAAAACGACACCAGGTGTTAAGTACAGTACAGTCACAGAAGGAAGAATCCAACAGTAGAGTTTACTATTTCTGCATAGGAAACAGGGCTTTTAGTCTTATGTCTTCTCGAAAGAAGATTAGATAGGCTCCTGGCCGACTGCTCAGGTAGAAACTAATAAATCTTGTAGGGAGTCGCAGTAGTGGTAATTGTGCCTTTAAACAGCCCGAGACTACTGATACGGCTCAGAGTGTGTCGCAAGAGTGGAAACTGTGCCTTTAAACAACCCAAGACTCTTGATACGACACTGGATTCCTTCCACCGGAAATACACACAGACATATATACTAAACTACAAGAGGTGTCTATATCCCACCCGACACAACCGACCAAGAAACCAATGGAATACTATCAAGTACAACATAAACAAGAAGAACAAATACGTCCCTCACGGAAGGCGCGTGGAAAAAGGACTCCGACCACGAAACCCAAGTTCAACATTAATCAAAGGAACAATAGCCCTCATTTACGAACTCCGCGTAATCTATTGTACTCAAATCAAGGTTATTACACCATATATGTTATTATTAACGATGTAAGTTACAATAACACAACCATGAATGATTAAACACCTTTCATTTATCTCACATATCCGGGCCATGATCTTACAATTACAATACCTCGTATATGTTACATCCACCAAATTATAATGACCTTACAAGATAAAAACATTTCAAATATTCATGAGGAGCTCACTATTCGATGTCATTTAGGATCATAAATTTCCTTGCAATGCAATAAGTAACCTCATATTTAGCCTCCTATTTATAAATAACCTCAATATATGAATAACCTCATGCGTATAAATACTTATAAAAATTAAACTCACGTTTATATATAACATACTATTATGAATAACATCATGTTTAAAAGTAACAATCATCATGTTTAAAATAACATCATATCTAAAAAATACCCAACATCATGTCAATACATAAAATAACCTCAATATATATAAATAACATCAGACTTTAAAAATAACAATATGACATCATAATTGAAAACGTAAATACATAACAACAACGACATTTAAATGACCATGTGTAAATATAACCATAATTAAAAAGAACATCGTACCAAATATCCATATTTTAAAATGCCAATATTTAAAAACTAATACATCTAAAATGCAAATATCTATAACAACATCATAAATAAATATATAACTGTTATAGAGAAAGGCCAAAACGTGTGCACATACCAAGTAATCATGGTTTCTCTACTGTAGTCTCTGTGGAAGGTTTTGCAAATCCACTGGTCAAAGTTTTTAGAGACAATTTTATTTCCTTTCTAGCAAAATGTCCAACGTGGATCTCAGCGTTAAACTAGAGATAATGGCAGGTCTGAATGATTCAATACGAGTCCACGAACAGTAATTAT
Source organism: Picea glauca (assembly GCA_000966675.3). Taxonomy (NCBI): domain Eukaryota; kingdom Viridiplantae; phylum Streptophyta; class Pinopsida; order Pinales; family Pinaceae; genus Picea; species Picea glauca. The sequence continues at coordinate 914,434 of JZKD02S1673144.1, read as the reverse complement.
CACAGTTATCTCTGATTCGAACTAAAATAAAAATTTCAAACATTAAATCCAAATCTCAATATTCATTGGTGAACCGAAAAGTAACAACATGAAATCCAAATCAAATGGAAAGATTCATAAAACTAGAAAGGATGTTAACGCAGATGAATTGCCAGGATTAAAATGGACTGCCAGGTTAAAACGAATTTCCAGAAGGTAAAACGAAAACGAAAACGAATTGCCAGGATTAAAATGAACTGCCATGTTAAAATGATTTGCCAGAGATTAAAATGAGTTGCTAGAGGTTAAAAAAGAATTGCCAAAGGTAAAAACAAATTGCCAAAGATGAAATCGAGTTGCCAGAGGTTAAAAACGAATTGCCAGAGGTGAAAACGAGTGACAAGAGGTGAAAACGAGTTGCCAGAGGTTAAAATGAATTGCCGGAAATGAAAACTAATTGCCAGAGGTTAAAAACGAATTGCCAGAGGTGAAAACGAATTGTCAGAGAGGAAAACGAGTTGCCAGAGGTTAAAAACGAATTGCCAGAGGTTAAAATGAATTGCCATAAATGAAAACGAATTGCCAGCGGTGAAAACGAATTGTCAGAGATGAAAACGAGTTGCCAGAGGTTAAAAACGAATTGCCAGAGGTTAAAATGAATTGTCAGAAATGAAAACGAATTGCCAGAGGTTAAAAACGAATTGTCAGAGGTTAACATGAATTGCCAGAAATGAAAACAAATTGCCAGAGGTGAAAAACGAAATGCCCAATGAGTTTAAAACATTCATGATCAATAATCAAAACAAATAGCATTCGAATTGCTAGAATGGGTCTGAACCCCTTGGGCGAATAAATAAAACAGAAAGCATTCAAATTTCCCAACGAAACAGAGTTTTCCTATCAACAGAGGTATAACATTCACAACGGTTACCCATTCACATGCAGATCTAAACATACATCCAAATGCATTTTACTCTACCAGAAGTAAAATCATACAGTTGTCTTTTGCTTGCCTCGGATGACGTTCCGCGCTCCGTGCCGCTTCCCACGCTCCGTGCCGCTCCTGCTCGCCGACCGTAGAGACCTCACCGGTACCTCCCAGCCAATCGCTAGGGGTACTCTGCTTCCCCCTTAGCCCCCAGAGCCGCAAAGGGGCCACAAGATCTAGAGATAAGACTAGCTTCTCAGCTCGCCTCCAAGGCGGAGCTACCACTCCAATACCGCTGAGAAATTCCCAACTCCTCACAAGCAAACAATCAAGCCACAATCCGATAGCATAACGTTACACTCACCGTTCATCCCCTTCTTCCTTCTTTTTCTTTTCTTTTATAGAAATTTGAGACCCACCTACTTTCCTAAATCATTATTAATTTAATTTTTAATGACAATCCTTTAAAAAATTTCTTCCATCCAAGTGTCACTCATCCCCCATGTTTCTCCAAAAATTAATTTTTTTTTAATAATTAAAAGACACATTTCCCTCACCCCCCTTTAGTCGCTCCTAAAATTACTCCTAGAGTTCCTAGATCCCCTCTCATGCTTTTAATAACATTCCTAAAATGAAGTTGCCAGAATTTAGTTCATTTTAGTAACTCCTTAATTGTTGATTCCTTTTTGTTTTTTTCCCTATGTCCCCTACTTTCCATTATTAAGTTTCCTTTATTACAAGTTTCCTTAATTTTATTATTTATTTCTCTCTTTTTTATTTTTAAACCCAAAAGATAAATGCGCTTATTAATCCTTTCTATATTTTTAAATTCATTACTTTTATACTCTCACATGTTTTTTTTTAACTTTATATTCATTTTTACCATTAACACCACGTATTTTAATTAATTTATTTCCTTTCTTCACTTTACCCCCTTTAATTTTAAGAAGACTTTAATTAACACCTAGGAGGGTTTTAGTTTATGCCCTTATGTTTATTTTTGTAGGATCTTTTCTTAGGGCTTGTCAAA
>JZKD02S1673144.1:857757-872340 GCA_000966675.3 Picea glauca | reverse complement strand
ACCTTAGTGCATTAGGTGATGTTGTTAATATCTTATTTTTAAAATGAAAAGAAAAAGTAAAATTTTCCTATTGTACTTCGCTATTCGTAGACGTAACGAAGGGGTCGTTACAATTAAAAACGCCCATAGCCATATATAAAAACACCCACAGTCATATATAAATGTCCACAATAAAACAAAACGCCCACAGTCAGATATAAACACCCACCGTAATTTATAAACGCCTAAAGAACACTGATAAGAAGTTGCAGCCAATAGTAAGAGAATGCCAGAGCCAAGAATAACTCATCGAAAGGATTGAGGGGTTATAACAGTCTAGGCGCAGAAAACAACAAAAAGGAAACATGATGATCCAAAATTCAACACATCAATCATCATCATAAGGATTCATATACAACTTTAAACAATTTTCCTTTTATTCTTAAACAAACAAACGCACTTGCGTACCTGTGACCGATGACGAATAACCCGAAGATACTATCTTGCACTTGAGCTCCGTGCTACTCCCACTCACTGACCGTCGAGACCGCACCGGTACCTCCCAGCCAACGCTAGGGGTACTCTTCTTCCCCCTTAACCCCCCGAGCCGCAACGGGGCCACACACTATCTAGATGGTACGTCTAGCTCCCAGCTCGCCTCGCAAGACCGAGCTACCACTCTTATCCGAGCTGGGAAATCCCAACTCCCCACAAGTAATCAGTCAAGTCACAAATCCGACAGCATAACGTTACGCTAACAACCGATCCCCCTCTTCCTTCTCTTCCTTTTCTTTTATAGAGTTTCTAGAACTTCCATCTTTCCCTAAATCACATTTAAATTAAGTTTTAATAAAAATCTTCTAAATATTCTCCTTCGCACAAGTGTCATCCATCCCCCACGTTTCTCCATTAACTATTTTCTTTAATTTATTAAACTGTCTTATTTCCCTCATCCACCTAGAGTTCCTCCTAAATTTACTCCTAGGTGTTCCAAGATTCCCTCACAGGTTTAAATACTTTCCCTAAAATGAAGTTGTTAATTTAGTTCAAATTACAAGGTTCTTAATTGCAGATTCTTTACTATGTTGACCTCGCTTTTTACCAAAAGTTACCCTCTTTCCCTTATTATGTTTCCTCCATTCCTTAGTTTCCTAATTTTTATTATAACCTTCTTTCCCCTTTTTATTAGAGCCAAAATGGCAGTTGCGCTATTTAGTCTTTTCCTTTTATTATTAATTTAATATCTTTTTACACTTTCACAAGTTAAATAATTTATTTCTTCTTTACCTTTGATATCCACAGATTTTAATTAAGTTCTTACTCTCTTCATTTTACCCAAAAAATTATGAAGTCCACAACTATTACTTAAGTGGTTTTTAGTTCAAAATTTATTATTTTATTTTTATAAGGTATTTTTCTTAAGGGTAGACAAAATTTTACCCCTAACAAAGTTTTAGACTTAGGACTTAGATTATGAACTAGGCGACATTTTAATTAGGGAAGTTGTTTTTTTTTTAAATTTGTTAATGAGACATTAGTCTTAGGCCATCCAGGTTCGTTCCTTTAACATCATCAATGCGACGTGCCCTTCAAGACGCACTACGTGCTCCAAGGGTGCCACTCGCCTCTAGTGTTTCTTTTGGTCGACGTGCCCTTTAAGACGCACCACATGCTCCAAGGGTGCCACTCGCCTCTTGTATTTCTTTTGCACGACGTGCCCTTCAGGATCCACCACGTGCTCCAAGGGTTCCACTCGCCTCTTGAATGATTGGCAGACATCAATAACCCCTAGAGTCAACACTCCACCAGGTGAACTTGTGGGAGACTAAGGGCTTTTAAGGAATAAGGCCCTTGCCTTATTGTGCGCCCCTTAGAATCATCGTGAGCGACTGTCGCAGTATGTCCTCATGGCGTCGTGCGTCCTCTCGAACTAGGTAATCGTTAACCTATAGTTCGAGCCACGATGAGAGTGTTAATAGGCTATGGCAGGGTTGCTATCCACACCTCTCCCTCAACCTCTCTAGTAGTCGTGTGTGTGGCCCCTTTACTCCATATGTTAGTCTGGTCCGCAAGCTATCGTCAGCCTGCATCATCAACAATCATGTCAGAACATGTCCACATCATATCATCTAATCAAAAGTACTAAAATCACAATAAAACCATGAAACCCCAATAGCACACTCCCTGACTCGATCCAGAGTCCAAGGGGTTCCATCGATGCCTCTGCATCCTCAAGGTCCAAAACCCTGCACACTCAGTAAAACCGAGTCAATAGCACTTGTCTATGTCAATGCAGTAAAACATCATGTCATCTACCATAACGCATCATAATCAAGGACAAATGTTTTAATATCATAATAGTCTAGATCACTTGCGAGCAAGTGTCCTCAAAGAATAAGTTTTCTCAGTGCGCCAGAGAAGGATGTTACACCAACCCTTTTTTGATAAAGGAACAAACACTGAGGACGATGTTGTACTGAAGAGGGAGAGGATGTAATATCCCCCAAAATAATTAATTATTAAAGTATGTATGCAATTAGGAATTTATTTCCGTTTTTGGTAAATTTGTATTTGAAAAATTATTGCCATTTATGGCAATTCCAAATTCCAAATTTGATTAATTGTAATTAATTATTGTGATTTTTGGGAAAAGAATTGATTTTCCCAACCAACTCTTTGACTATGACACATGGAAAAGACAAATATTTTTTTATATTAATTACTGAAAGACAAATGGAACAACTAGGTTGAAATGAGCTTACCATGACTCCATGAGTGGGGAACAGACTTGAACTACCACAGAGATGAATTTTACAAGTGGAAAATGAGGAATTTGGCCACTAGCAGCCCCTGAAAATCAGGGATTTGTAAAGCTGCGAAAATTCCCAAACGAGGAAAAAAATGCTAGGCACAAAATGCTTTTGCATATACAACATATGGGAGGAGACAAGATGCTACTTAGTATGCTAGAGAAAGGATATCACTTGTTGTTATGAGCACTATTTTGAGTGCGAGACAAGGGGATTTCTGATTTGAAGGAGGACTATAGCAAAAGAGGAGCGTTGGAGTTCGTTCTTATGGATTCATGGTCAGGCTTGGGGGTGAACGAAGCAAGTAGTTTGGTTGTTATGTTCTATGGTTGGGTGAAACTTGGTTGTTCCATTTGTTGTCCCAGTACTTTGTTCAGATATGTACATATACTCATTTCCTTGTTGAATTGTTTTGTTGATTAATGACTGGTAGAATGAAATGAATTGGAGAATAAGTCTTTACAGTCTATTTTTATTCATTTAGTAAAGTTAAGAAAGCTACGATGAATTTTAGTTGTTAATGGGGTTGAGTTATGAAAAATACATGTACATAGGATATCCATTCAAGCTAAATAAAATATAATTAGTATTGTTTTAATTATAGCCTTTACCAGGTATGTAAAACTATATGTACAGGTATTCAACTTAAGGAATATTGGACTGTTGGAAATGCCAAACAAAAGTCTGGAAATGAACACAATATATAAATATTAAGCATCTAATGTACTCATACACATAAATATTTTATAGACTCCTTGAATCACATGAGATTTCCAGTATTTTCCATTTATCAATCTATATCGAAAGCATAGAGAATTACAGTCCTTTTTACATTACAAAAAGACCCTTAAGAAAAAATTTAGTGGGATATAATGCATGCTACATGTTACAGAGGCTGTTCAACTCTTAACAAAGATTTAATATTTCATATAACACATGATATCATAACTGTTAAATAGTGGAGTCATACTAAATATAGGGTTTTCTTCCCTGTTCAATCTGTTTATTCCATTAAGGAATTAAAAATACAAGTAACCAATTATCTATGGAACCCTTGGTGCAAAATTATCATGACAATAGTATCCTAGGGTGGAACCCTGTACCAATATAAAAAGAACCTGGAAGTTAAATTCTAACGCCGAGAGTTGGAACTTGAATACCTTTCGAGTGAGGAGATCTCGTAAATCCATTTCCTCAGAATGATTAATCCTGCAAGGGAAAAATCGAGAAATCAATAAACAGAGTTATGAACAATCAATGAAATTAAATATTGAGGATAAATTAAGGATTAGTAAACAGTGTTAAGGAAATCAATGAAAATAATTTGTTGAAGTTTCATCACACTAATAATACTTAGCTTGGGGGCGGCGTGGGTGATTTTCCATCGGTGTCGCTGAAGCGAACTGTCCAGTCTGAAGGGGAGGAGTGGAACTTGAAATGACGGATGGGTACCCTCGCAATAGAAATAGGGGTCCCATCATTAGTTTTGTAACCGAACAGAATTAACCAATTGCCCAAAATGTAAGCAAGAAAAATATAGAACATTGTTAAACATGTAATATATTGCATAACCATAACAATAAAGAAAACACAGTCAAGAACCCAAGCATAAAACGAAATCTAAATTACAATTTTCGAGCCTACCATAACCTTTCTATCTTTATCACAATCTATTCCATGGGAGAGAATTCGACGGAGCTCTGTATACTTAAATGACCTTCTTACTTATGTAGAAGGAGGATAGATAGACATCTTAATCACTGATTTCAGGAACAATGAATTTAGGGTAAATTCTACACACGGAATATAAACTCAGGGAATTAAAATATTTACATCAAGAGAGGTCTTACGACCTTGAATTTTCTTGTAATAATCATGCGAGAAATAAATATAAAGGATACCACAGACCTGTTACAACATGCGTGCATTATAGGAAAGAAGAAATTCGTTACAAACACACGGGACAAACCCTTTATGATTATACACCGTGTTTTTCTTTAAAATGAAAATAAATCATAGGAAGTCTAGGGAGGTGTCACTCGAACATTCATGCAAATACCCTCAATACAATTATGAATGTAAAAGATATTTACGACTTATTATACATGAAATAATGAGGTATATTTTACACATACAGAACGCCCCTAGTGGTTTAGGAATCACTATAGAAAAACTCGTGCAAGACTTAACCACGAGAGCTTTGACGATAGGTATGTCACGCATAAATTAAGAAAAAACAAATACTTAAACAATCAAGAATAGAGCAAGGTCATGGTATAACTTCTTGCAAGAAAAAAAATCCTAAATGTTATTACGAGACAGTTCTTGATTCATGAAACTAAACTGCCTATGTAAAAGTTGTATACAAGTCCCAATGAAAAACCTGAGTAACGGGTGGTTACCCTCACGGGAGGAGACAGGTTCCAAATCGGCCACGAGTGGGAGATACTTATTCTACATAGGGCATGGATGGAAATACAGACAGAGTTTTAAAGAACAGTGAAAAGAGGGACCTCAACTAGAAGCCGTAAAGGAAAACAGTTACAGAGATAGTCTCAAATACAATTAAACCTTTCTGAACTACCACTCTTACTATACATAACTTAAGTGATAGAGTCGTTGTGGACTTACCTGATAGAGGAGGAAATCAGACAGTCGTGCATCCATTTTCTTTCCTTACGAAGAGCAGGAACAATCCTTGTCGTCGGTCTTTACAGACAAAGAAGCATTGCAGAGGTTAACGTTGGATGGTTTTACGAAATTCAAAGAAGCCAAAAGAAAATGAGACATTAGTTACCTAGGAGACTCTCGTATCACAAAGTAATGGCGAAGGGATGCTTTGGGTACACTGGCCATGTGAATAAACATGCCTGGCATATCCACATTGGTCATAATAACCTAGAACCTGTACAATGCAGAAGCCTCATAACTTTCAACTAGAGAATTGAATGTTATTTACAGACATGTATTAACTGCACATTGAAACGAGCCCATAACACTGATAGTGATAATCCTTGTGACTAAGTCGGGAGGTTTCATGCTAGACATTGAGTATTAGGGTTATGACTTGTCATGCCAGATGGGATTTCAACCCTCAATGTTAAACATCGTTATTCGATCAACCCTATTGTTTTACAACTGGCGTATGTTAAGTTCCCGCTAACTACTATGTTAAAATCCCTAACCAAAAACTGGTAAGAACGTCCATTACTGGTGACAGTTAGAGTGTGCTTACAGTTAGGGTATAGTTGTTGCAAGGAGACCCGTATAGACATATGCGAATAAGGTTAAACATTTCAGGTAAGACATACGATAATTCATTCATATAAACTCAATAAATTATGTTGTCTTGTATGACTATAGATATTGGAACTATATGTAGATATATCTCTATAGATATATGGTAATGGTTTTTATATATAACATTAACGATTAAAAAATTCTTGATAAATGTAATTATAAGGTTATAAAAAAAAAAGGAGACTTGAATGTATGTGATTATTGTAATAAAGTTTGAAGTACTCCTTCATTTGAATATGAAGCAGAGAGTACTAAGACTTGTTTAAAAGTGGATCTTTAGTGAAACACTTTTGTGGATCCCTTGATAAAGGTAGAAATCATGTAGGCTAGGGTTACCTTAGACTTCATGGACATAACCAGATCACAATTTCATGAATAGTCTCAACCTTAACCTGTTGTGACAAGTGTTATCACAATTATTGAATGATTGTAATAGGCACGACTTCATGGAAAGTTTAACCACCTTGCTTTAGTTGCTTGTAAATATGAGTAAGCATACGTCGTATTCTGATGGTAACGATTATAGTTATAAACTAATCAAGTCTAACAGAGTAAATAAGTTTTAATGCACCTAGCCATTTTTTTTTATTTGGTAAATTTTGGGTACATTACAGGGATCCCATTGGTGTTGGTGATAACACTTTCCTCATAATCAGGGAGTGCTACATTTTTTGGTTACTTCAAAAAATTTTGTACCATACTTGAGGGCGTTTCATGTGATGTGGCTTGCATGGTGTATTGATTACCCTTAATTGTACCATGATAGACATACACATTGGAGGTATATTTCTCATGGGTTTGTATACCTTATCTTTATGCTTATGAAAAACACTTTCTTTGAGCATTGGACACTTAGAGGGCATGATTGTGTTCTTCATGAAGCACACATACTCAAATCCACTCAAATTGACTCAAGTCAATCAACTTGAATCAACCATACTAAAATTGACACAATTAAACTCCATTCAACCCAACACAACCTAACTCAAATCCACTCAGCTAAATTTGTATCATCTCAACTCAACTCAACTTAGTTTGAGCCAAGTGAACTCAACATAACTTAACTCAACTCAACTCAATTATACTAAACTCAACTCAATAATTGATCAACTAGACTTGAATCAACTAAACTCAATTAAACTAAAATGAATTATGCTTGGAACAACTTAAATAAAGTCAAGTGACCCAAATTCACTCAACTCAACTCAATTCAAATAAACTTGACTCAACTCAATTCAACCCAATGGTAATCAACTCAATTCAAGTCAGTTCAACACAAATCAACTCAAGTGGACTCAACACAACTTGAATAAATTCAACTCAGAGTTTGTTTCTCACATTGAAGATGGTTTCCTTGGAGGAGGAACATTGGGAATCTTGGATGAGGGTGTTTGTCCTGAAATCACATGGAAAAACTTGGTTTTTTCCATGGAGAATTGTACTTGAATTTTGAATATTTAAGTTTATAAGTAATCATGTAGGTGTAGTTGACTTGGAGATACACAAGAATTATGATATTTCTTAAGTACTTAACCTTAGAACATTGCTTGTTAGATGTGCATGCCTTGAGCATGACATATGTCACTTAAAGTTGGAGCACACTACATGTAGGTCTATCATATGTAAAATTAGGTTGCTTCTAGTAGACTTATCCACTTTGTACTATTGGGTTCCTTCACCTTTCATATAAACAAAGATAAAAATATCATTTCATGAATTCTTTTTTGTTCACTCATGTACTCACATGTTTGAGTTAGAGATGTGAAATCTAAAAAAAAGTAATATGTACTCTTCATATTTTATCTCTTTATCTTATACATTAAGCTATAAACATGCAAGCATGTGGGTACATGACTGATTAATAATGAATTCATGGAAAGACGCTCTCCTTTTTATGAAAGGTAAAAAACCCTAGTAATAAAATAAAATAAACCACATTATATTTGTACTTTTTATACTTTATCTCTTTATTTGAAGTGTTAGGGTTTAAGTGGAACTAATCTGTTTGTACTCTTCGTATTTTTTAATATCTTATTTATACTTTAAAGTACATATTCACATCACACCAATGTGCATAACGAATATAGTAAAGGCCAAGAAAATTCTAGAAGATCAAGAGCTCATGGAAGTAAATATTCGCATAACATCATTATCCACAACGTATAGGGTTAAGGCCAAGGAAATTCTACAATATATGTGGTGAGAATGATGAGAAATGCACAGATTTTATAACTAATTACTAAAAAGAATAGTGTGTTAGGTATGGAATAAAAAATAGGGTCCACAACAATTCGAAATTCAATTTGGAATAAGTATTTAATATTTTAGAAATTCAAATTGGAATAAGTATTTAATATTTTAGTGTGTAAGAGGCTTCTCGGGATCGATGCATAACCATTTAATATGAAATAAATAAAAGGTTTTAATGATGTGTATGTGGAACTTTCTTTGTGGGGTACAGATACCTTGTACTTTAAGGTTTTGGCTTCATGATATGATTTGGAAGTAAAATGTACTTTGTCGGTTCATTTAGACCTTTTATTTTTTATATCTTATATATTATTACCTATATATCATTTAATATTAAATATAAAATTATGAAAAAATTACCCTTTTATTAATTTTGGCTAATTGGAAAAGTACTAACGTGGAACAGCAGAACACTAAGTTCTATGTATACAGAGACGCCATATAAGGAGTATAAGGAGTGGGTTAACTAGGGAGTATTTTTTTCTCTTTCTAGTTAATAGCTTGTTTTTAAAATTTTTATTAATGTATAATTTTGATAGATTTTTTAAAAGTTTGGGTTGGTTTAAAATGGGGAAAATATCTTAGGATAAAGCTATAAAATGTATGGAATTTTGATCCATGTAAAACTCAGACTATTCCTCAAAAATTGACCAGAATCAAGTTCTTTTTTTTTTACCTAAAAAGTGGGATTAATCTTCCCTCTAAAGTTCAGCTTTTCAAACAAAAAATAAGCCTGAATCCAGCTAGATTTTCAGGAATAATTTAAATTTTGTATGAATCAAAATTATATGCATTTCATAAGGTTACCCTAAAATTTTTATCCCATTTTAAGTAACTCTAGGAGGAAGATTTTCCTAGTTAGCCCACTCCCTTCTGAATAGCAAAAATCTTTATTACAATAATAAAGAAAATAGAAATCAATTTACTGCATAAGCATTGACGAATTCCCGACGACATAAAGTATCGAGAGTTTTATTGGAATACTTACCGTTATCGATGGTTGACTAAACAATTATCAAGAAGTATCGTTTGAGACAGCTTTGAAGATCAGGACAGGATTCGGATTTTATTAAAATTTGAAGTCAACTGCGTCATAAAGAAAAAGGAGTGAACATCCTTCACAGAAGCTATTGTGGGGAGACTATAGTTTCAGTTCACTGAAAGAGGCAGGTTTTGTAGCTTAATATCGAAATACATCCGCCAGCCGCCATTAATGAGGTTCCGAGATTCATTATCAGGATAATCCGCGGAAAATTAGAGGAGGATACTTCCAAGAAAAGGAACGTGATAGTGTACAAAATCCATAAAGGAACGTGATAGTGTACAAAATCCATGAATGACTTCCCCACCCATCAAAGTATTTGTCAGTGCCATCATTCCTTTTCGTAGGCTTTTCAAGGAAAGGGAGATCATGTTAGTGGAATTTCACCTTTTTGCCTCTATCCGATTTTGCATATTCCTTGAATCCTTGGGCTCCTCTAATGCAGGTTTTATATAATGGCTGTAGATTGTTTTCCAATTTCAATACAGATGTTCACAATATTCTCCTCATTGAAGTTATTGTAGACATCCAATCTGAAATCTTTGGAGGTAAATCATGGCTTCTTCCATGACCATATCGAGTTTTACGCTCTGCACCTTATTGGTTATACTTCAAAGAGTATTCAGCGCCTGTGATGACTGCGTGAATTCCAGAGCGTCATATTATGGAAGTCCAGATGGCCTCGGAAATGAAAGTACTAAAGCTAAACCCTAGCTCCTGAACTTGTTTTTGCTATTTTTTTCCACAGTTTACTTTGATGGCTTATTTCAGTTTTCATCGAACAACAATCAATGTAGTGCAATTTTACGTTGATATGTCATTTCAATATGTTATGAACATAGAGCCATAAGCTTAAGCTATGAGGGTTTTTGCTTTGAAATAATAAGAAATTAGTTTTTTCTTTGATTTTATATAATAAAGGGTTACACAGGCACATATTGAGATCTCTTAACACCATGGCTGTAGAGCAGCTCATTTATATCACTTGGGTGCTTTGCAATTCATTTGAAGAGTTTCCCTCAAGAGGCAAGGCCTTGCCATACTGTTTTTCTTCATATGTATTTAAGTTTATAGCCTGCTTTGGCGGTGGAGAAGTGAATAAAATTTGTAGCTGGCAATTCTGGCATTGTCTATTTCAATTTACAGTGAATTATAAAAAAGTTAATATGTGACAGGAGGAGCTTGCGGATATGGTTCCTTTGGGAAAAATCTGAATGGTGGTGACGTTGCTGATGCCTCTCAGCTGTACAGAGATGGCCTTGGATGTGGTGCTTGCTACCAGGTGACAATGATCACAAACCCTACTCTGTTCATCATCTTCTAGCTAATTATAATTCCATTGCAAGGTTTATCTTGTTATTAACCAGTGGTGAGGAAAACAGGTGATCTGCACTAATCAGGAACTCTGTACAGAGGATGGAGTGAAAATAGTGATAACCGACATGGGGCAAGGCGACCGGACGGATTTTATTCTCTCCCATCATGGCTACTCAAAACTGGGTATTAGCGCTAATGCTAGTGACCAACTAATAGCCATGGGGGTAGTAGACATTCAGTACAAAAGGTGAAACCAGCTCAATGTCGACAAATAATTCATTGGTCACTAGATTCGACAGAGTTTAAGAATAATAATTACACTGAAAATTATGAATACATTCAAATATTTCGGTGGTTGGCCTGCAATGGTATTGATAAAACTTTATATTTATGCAGAATATCTTGTCAATATCCAGGGCAAAACCTCTTGATCAAGATCGACGAGAGCAGCAACTTTCCATACTATCTAGCTTTTATATTCTGGTATCAAGGAGGCCAAAAAGACATCTTGGCAGTTAATGTTTGCGAGGTTTGAAATATGGGCTCCATCAATTTTTATAGGCCGTTTAAAGCAATGCTTTCTATGTATACTAGAGTATATTTATCTTAAACTTCTGATCTTTTAAATACTAATGAGATAAAAAAACTCAAATCTAAACTTTTGGATCTTTTTAAAGAAAAATGTCATTAAGATAAATCTAAATTAATGAAATCTATTTATTTATTTGAGTTATAAATTTTTCATATATAATAGGAACAGGAGGTTTATGTTCATATCACATTTCCTCATTTCCATATAGAATGGTTAGTTATTCACATTAATCAGATTTGTTAATTATTAACATTAATGAAATTAATAATAATTGAAGGATGGATTCTTCTCCCACAAACAAAAATGATGGATTCTTCTACCACAAACAAAAAAATCCTATACTTCAATTTGATTTATTCTATTATTGTTATTAGACTCCATCAAACCTCTGGTCGTGCAATAATCTCTTCCTCTGAAAATTTACTCATTAAATTCGCTCGATGCAGACTGCAACCTTAGAATGCAAACTGCGCGTTAGAAACCATGGTGCTGTGTGGGATGTAGTACCGCCTCCCGTGGGTGATCTTTCCATACGGTTTCTTGTGAGCGATGGTGATCAGCAACAATGGATTACAGCTGCCAATGATATACCAGCGAACTGGACAGCGGGGGCTGTCTATGACTCAGGGATCCAGTTTGACAGTTAGACCCACAGATCGTTTTATATAACTATGTCCAGTTTATAAGCAACAAGATCAGCATTTTCTACGTATTGAATCAAGTTGATAGGGAGTCTTAAAAGCATAAAGCATTAACCGGTTGTTCCATTGGTTGTCTGTTCTAAAGAATTCATTCAGCTGTTGTAATGATGGCATCCAGTGATTCATACTTGAATCTATTTGACGCCCAACTAATGTTATTGTTTGATTGGTTGCCTATTCTAAAAAAATCATTCAGCCGTTGTAAAGACCGACATCCACTGATTCATACTCGAATTTATTTGATGCCCAACTATATTAATATAAGTACAATTGTATGATTGAATATAACTTTTTGCCAAGAATTTCTATTCTTGAAATTACTACAATTAATCGCTTCATATTATAATGATTGCACTGAAGCTGATATCGAAATGGAATCAATCTCGAAGTTTCTCTTCTGATTACAGTAACCAGCAGTGATATGTATATTCAATGTGTATAGGGAGATAGATGAAATTATAGTATGCAGAACTGTACATTTGTATATCTTGGATTATGTTTAGATTTGGATTTATGTCTACTTTATGATAGCGCACATTGTTTCTTGTATACATCATTTTATGGAAAGCTCCATAGGTTTACTTTAACAGTCGTGAAATATTTTTACCTTTCAGTATTCTGAAACGAGGTAAGATATTCTGAAACGAGATAAGAACAATATCGGTGCAAATTTCAGATCCTTGTACACTTCAAACATGCTGCCGGGCTCTGAGACATAGACTTGGAAACTAGTGTGAAAGCTATTAAGTGAAAAATTGTAATGTCACCTATCATGGAGTAATGCCACCGTCAAATCCCCAAAATTAATTATGGGAAATCATATTTCTCCTTTATGGAAGGACGACAGTAAACATTTTTTTCCATATCAATATTTAGACAGTATGACAAGGACTCCAACATCAAATTGCTTCTTTCTTTGGAAAGCAAATTTTTCCAAACATTATAGGAAATCATTTTTTTTCTTTTATAGGAAATATTTTTTCTCCTTTGTTTCAGGAATGGTCTATTTACGCTCAACAATGGTTTTGGAGTCTCCCAACATAATGGGAAATCGATTTTTTCTTTTATAGGTAACATTTTTTCTCCTTTATTGCAGGAATGGTCGATTTACACGCAACAATGGCTTTGGTATCCATAATTAGATAATACAATGTTTTTGGTATCAATATTTAGATAATATGAGATTGTAACACTCACTTAAATGAATATGAATAATTGATATTTATAAATATGATAAATGATCAAGAACCAAATTATGTAATATGTAAACATTGTACATTAAAAATAATAAAAGTGAGATACATTGTTGATGGATAAGGGAAAAGTTATGTGGGGGTTATGATTTCATGAGAAAGGGGGTTCAAGGGTGAATCTCGGATGCCTAAAATCTCATGACATTTTCCTAAAGTAAATTGTCATTACCATATAATCTTCTTTTGACTTATTAAAACCAATCATTGAATGTAGGTAGATGGTTGGTGGGGGAGTAATATCACCTAGTTATTGAAGCATGAGGTAAGTACACTCACAATGAAAGTTGTATCATTGAGGGCATGAATGAAGTGGGTGAGAGATCCATCTCACCTAGTTATGAGAGCATGGGCTAAGTACAATCATCTTTGGGAATTGTGAGAGTCAACCATGTCTAGCAAATGAAGTTCAAGTAGAGAGGTAGAACTAATTTTACAATTTGGAGGAAGAGATGAAAAATAGAGATTAGTGTTGGAAAAAGGGAGGAAACTATAGTTGGTGTTGAAGATAGCTTGCTAGAGCTGGTAATTATTTTGAGAATGAGGCTTTCATGGCTGTACATGGATTTCTGTTGAAAAATTACCCAAAAGAGCATGTGTAAACGTTGTTGTGTGTACTCCTGTTACAAGTGGATTCCTTCGAGCCGACAACTAGGAGATTCTTAGCCAATCTATGTGGGATATCTGGAAGGGATGGAGATTGTTTGAGAGAGTATGGTGTAAAGAAGGAAATATTGTCCATTGGGTGGTGTAAACTAATGGGGAAGAGAGATGGACAATCATAATTGTTTTAGGACTCATGTGTCACAATGTTTTTACTGGGTATTCAATTGTTTGTGTGAACTATAGACACTCATAGGATCTTCTTCATCATTGTGGAATTATAGTTCCAACTTGAGGGTGGCCTATTGTTGTAAGACCCCAAGTTAATCCCCATTGTAATTGTACATATGTTTTATAGGTTGGTGAGCTAGGATATTATAGGCTAGGTTGCCTATGTGATTATTAGGCTGGAGAGAATGGATTGCTAAAAGGCCAGTGTACCTATATTTTAATTTGTAATCATACTCATATATTAAAAAAAGTACACCATTATTGCACATCGACCCAATAAGAGAGACAGGGGGCTAAACTCCACTAGAAAGGAAAAGGGGGCACTAAGAGTCTAGGAAAGGGCTAATGTTAAGGTCCTAACCCGCACATAGGTAGATCAATGTATTCATATGTAATAAAGGTGAATATTAATAAGGCCTTTCAATAAAATAGAATAAGGCAGATGTAAGAAGACCTAATAGAAGCTTCCGCTTCTAGAAGGATCTTCCTCTAGATGCTTCTCTTAATA
>JZKD02S1673144.1:812984-837806 GCA_000966675.3 Picea glauca | reverse complement strand
ATAAGAAACATTGTTCAAAACAAGTAGGGAACTACTTAAAGGATTTCTCCAAAGGGATCAAAGGATGATGGAAATATGTCTTGTGACCTTTGATGGGAAATGAAACATTAGAACCATAATTGTATATAATTTCAATGATCTAATAATGAGTTGAGTTGAGGTCAAGTATTTGAGAAATGAATAAGTCAAGGAGAAATGAAGGGATCAAAGGATGATGGAAATATGTCTTGTGACCTTTGATGGGAAATGAAACATTAGAACCATAATTGTATATAATTTCAATGATCTAATAATGAGTTGAGTTCAAGTATTTGAGAAATGAATAAGTCAAGGAGAAATGATGATTCCAATTAAAAATAATAATTTTGTGTACTTGATGTAAGGCAACCCATCAACTAAAAAATGAGACCAAAGTACACAAAACCTCTAAACCAAACCCCTTAAAAACGTTGAGCTAATGTCACTTGAGGAAAGTTCATTAAAGATGGAGAATAGCACATAAAGATGATATGTGACTAACTTCGGATGACTAGGTTAATGAGGGTGAGACTAAAAAATTCTCTTATATAGAGCGTAGCAAACCAGGCCAACCGAGGCATCAATTATTTAACATCAAGAGCTATATATACACTAAAACACACTTTTTTAGTCAATTGAATTTATTTGTTTGGTTAGTATTACTTTAAAATCCTAAGTTATATGTATTTATTTCAATTTAATTTATTTAATTAGTATCAATAATTATTAAATTATATATATATAATAATAATAATAATGTATTTTTAAGATTCTT
Organism: Picea glauca; assembly: GCA_000966675.3. Classification (NCBI taxonomy): domain Eukaryota; kingdom Viridiplantae; phylum Streptophyta; class Pinopsida; order Pinales; family Pinaceae; genus Picea; species Picea glauca. The sequence continues at coordinate 837,013 of JZKD02S1673144.1, read as the reverse complement.
AATTTAATTGAATAACAAAAAAAATCGAATATATTATTTTGTTAAAAGGCTTGTGCAAATTTCTTATGAATAACAGATTCCAGTGCCAAAATAATGAAAGTAGAAAACAATCTACTCCATAAGCATTGACGAAATCCCGACGACATAAAGTATTGAGAGTTTTATTGGAATACTTCTCCTTATCGATGGTTGACTAAAACAATTATAAGAAGTATAGGTTGAGATAGCTGTGAAGATCACGACAGGATTGGGATTTTATTAAAGTTTGAAGTCAACTTCGTCATAAAGAAAAAGGAGTGAACATCCTTCACAGAAGCTACTGTGGGGAGACTCTAGTTTCAGTTCATGTTTTGTAGCTTAATATCGAAATACATTGGCTAGCCGCCATTAATGAGGTTCATTATTAGGATAATCAGTAGAAAATTAGAGAAGGATACTTGAAGAAAAGGAACGTGATAGCCTGCAAAATTCATGAATGACCTCCCCACTAATAAAAGTATTTGTCAAATACTGTGGGTGGTGCCATTATTCCTTTTCCGAGGCCTTTCATGAAAAGGTAGATCATGTTAGTGGAATTCCATCTGTTTGCCTCTATCCGATCTTGCATATTCCTCGAATCCCTGGGTTCTTCTAATGCAGGTTTTATATAATGGCTGTAGATTGCTTTCCAATTTCAATAGAGATGATCACCATCTTCTTCTCATTGAAGTGATTGTAGACATTCAATCTGAAATCTCTGGAGGTAAATCATGGCTTCTTCAATGACCATATCAAGTTTTAGGCTCTGCATCTTATTAGCTATACTACAAAAAGTATTCAGCGCCTGTGATGACTGCGTGAATTCCAGAGCATCATACTATGGAAGTCCAGATAGCCTCGGAAATGATAGTAATAAGACTAAGCCCTAGCTCTTCATCTTCATCTTCATCTTGCTTTTCCTATTTTCTTCCAAATTTTACATTTATGTCTCATTTCAGCATTTCATCAAATTCCTGGTCAATATAGTGACAAAGGAAATTTTACATTGATGTGTCATTTCAATACGTTATGAACATAGAACCATAAGCTTAGGCTATGAGGGTTTTTGCTTTGATATAATAAGAAATTTGTTTTTCTTTTCATTTTGTTTTATAAAGGTTACACAGTTAGGCGTAGACATGTGTTTTACCAGCAATCTTGTTTATGGAGTAAGTTAACTAGGGAGCAAACAGCAAACATATTTGTCTTTCAGTCAAAAAATTGAACCTGAATGGGGTTAGATTTTCAAAAATAGCTTAAATTTCGCATGAATCAAAGTTCCATGCATTTCTTAGAGTCCATGCCTCAAATTAACTCTTAAGCTGTTCCGTTCAACCACCCACTGCACTTCGCCGTTCACAAGAGCCATTCACTGAAGCCGTTGTTAAGTCACTCACTGCATGAAGCCATGATTGCATTATATAAGTGAATATCCCAAAATAAGGTGAGCACAACCTCTCTTCTAGTCTCTTCCTTCCGTACTTAATTTCACTGAACGTATATCGATCTAGAGATGTAGAGATTTATATCGATGTATATCTTTAAATCGATCTATCAATTTATAGAGATCTATAGATATAGAGATTCTAATATCTCTCGGTAGAGTATTGAGATATAGATCGGTATCTATCGGTATTGAGGTAGAGAAGAGAGTTTAGAGTGTAGAGAGTTCGAGGTAGAGCTATCGGTATCTCGTACTGGGTATCGTCGTTATAGGGACCGGTATGTATATATCTGTTGGCCATAAGTCTGTATTGACTGAATTGAACAGAATTGAATGCGGTACCACGGACGGACGAGTGCTTGAATGAATGCTTGAGCGTTGGATTACCGATCGAGACAGAACACAAGGGTACGACAGCTACTTACTGGGGAGTTCGATGGAACTGGGTTCGCTATACCTCAAACAAGAGCGAGGTTATATATGATTCAACGGGTGAGGATCGATCATACGCCATACACATAGAGAAAGCCATTCAGATCAGGGAGGTTGAGCCATTCCTAGAGTCACCCGGGGAGAGGAGGGCAGGTATTTTTAAATTAACTCAAATGTTCAAAAAATCTACCAAAGTTCTGAATTGACGGGAAATTGAAAACTACACAACCTAAAGACCTGCCCTAAAAGTTCTCCAGATTTAGCCCACTCCCCTCGTTTATATCACAGGGGTGTTTTGCAGTACGTTTTAAGAGTTTCACTTAATAGGCAAAGCCTTGCAATACTGCTTTTCCTGATATGTATAAGCTTAAATCATGTCTATGATGTTAGAAATACAGTTGCATTTGCAATTCTTTTTTATTCTAATAAGAACGTAAGATTCGATCAAATTTCAATTTTGTAACACGGATAACTTCAAATTTTTAGTAAGTGTTTATTTGTTTAATTCAAATTTAGTAAAATGTTCCTAAATTTAAATGGATAACTTGATAGTTCTATGCTAATTTTGTATAAAAGGTCATAACGTCCTGAATTTGAGAATGTCACTGTTACAGCTCTCTATCAATTTTATATCAATGATCGTACTCTATTTGGACGATATAGAAGTACGAGAGATCTCAAATTTATATGGAAGGCCATGACCTGTTTGAAAATTTGAGAATATCAAAGTGGTAGCTATATGCCAATTTTGTATAAAGGACCATACCCTAAGAAGTGTGATGCCAATTTTGTATCAAAACCCATAGCCTGCTTGGATGGTGGAAAAGTGAATAAAATTTGTAGCTGGCAATTGTGGCATTCTCAATTTCTGTTTCCTGTGAATTCTAAAAAAGTTAACATGTGATAGGAGGAGCTTGCGGATATGGTTCCTTTGGGAGAAGTCTGAATGGTGGTGACGTTGCCTGCGCCTCTCAGCTGTACAGAGATGGCCTTGGGTGTGGTGCTTGCTATCAGGTGACAATGATCACAAACCCTACTCTGTTCATCACTTCTAGATCATTATAATTCCATTGCAAGGTTTATCTTGTTACTAACAAATGGCGAGGAAAGCAGGTGATCTGCACTGATCAGGAACTCTGTACAGAGGGAGGAGTAAAAATCGTGATAACCGATATGGGGCAAGGCGACCGAACGGATTTTATTCTTTCCCGCCATGGCTACTCCAAACTGGGTAGTAGCGCTAGTGCGAGTCACCAACTAGTAGCCATGGGGGTAGTAGACATTCAGTACAAAAGGTGAAGCGAGCTCAATGTCCACAAATAATTCTGTGGTCACTAGATTCGGCATAGTTTAAGAATAACAATTACACTGAAAATTATGAAGACGTTCAAAGATTTCTGTAATTGGTCTGCGATGGTATTGATAGAACTTTATATTTATGCAGAATATCTTGTCAATATCCAGGCCAGAACCTGCTGTTCAAGATCGACGAGAGCAGCAACTTTCCATACTATCTAGCTTTTATATTCTGGTATCAAGCAGGCCAAAAAGACATCCTGGCAGTTGATGTTTGCGAGGTTTGAGCGATGGATTTCATCAATTTTCATGGGTGTTTAAAGCAATGCTTTCTGTGTATACCAAAGTGTATTTATCTTAGTTGCTGATTAATTGTTTGCTAAGAAGAATAAAGTAAACAAAAACTGAAGTTAAAACTTTTGAATGTTTAAAAAAATTGAGGTTAAGATAACTCTAAATTAATGAAATGGCTAGTTGTTATGGGAAATAGTTTTTTTCTGGAATCTGGCCATATAAATTTATACTAATCACTATTTTTTTGTTATTCATAATTCATTTTTGAATGTAGAAATGGATTCAGCATGCTGAAAAACTTCCATAGCAATCTGATTTTATAGAAATACTCACTTAAATCTACTAATCCAACCATTTTTAGCTGAATTTCAAACAATTTCATTTAATAAAATGTTTAGAATACAACTTATTATTACTAATTAGTTATCAATAAGATTTTCATAATTAAATAATTGAATCCCATATATCAATTTAATTTAGTTTATTATTATTATGAAACTGCATCTAACCACTGGTCGTGCAATAATCTCTTCCTCTGAAAATTCACTAATTAAATTCGCTTGTGCAGACTGCAACCTTAGAATGCAAACTGCGCGTTACAAACCATGGTGCTGTGTGGGATGTAGTACCGCCTCCCGCCGGTGATCTTTCCATACGGTTTCTTGTGAGCGACGGTGACCAGCAACAATGGATTACAGCTGCCAATGCTATACCAGCGAACTGGACAGCGGGGGCTGTCTATGACTCCGGAATCCAGCTAGACAGTTAGACCCACAACTCGTTTTATATAATTATCTCCAGTTTATCATCAAGAAGACCAGTATTTTCCATGCATTGAATAAAGTTGATAGGGAGTCCTAAAAGCATCAAGCATTAATCGACTGTTTGATTGGTTGTCTATTCTACAGAAATCATTCTGCTATTGTAATGATGACATCCAGTGATTCATACTCGAATCTATTTGATGCCAGATTCGATGCCCAACTAATGTTAAAATAAGTACAATTGTATGATTGAATTAATTACGTTTTGTAAGAAAACTATATTGTTTACTACAATTAAGGGCTTTGTTTTATAATGATTGCACCGACGCTGAAATCGGAAACGAGATCAATCTCTAAATTTTCTCCTCCGAGTTTAATATTAAGTTTTTCTTATTTAAAAAAGAAATGGATTCCATGAAAATTAAGAAAATAAATTATTATATAATATAAAAAAGGAAAAAATGTAAATAATTTAGTACATTATCCAAAACAATTATAACAAAAAGTGATGATAGGTTATGTGTATGAATATTGGCATATATTTAATAAGGCAGAAGTTCAATAAAGTAAGTAGAACTGGAAAGGCAAAATAAGAAAAGACAAGAAGCTAAAAGGTAGGTTTACTACAACAAATTGGACGGTTTGAGTGGCTACATTAAGAAAGGTTCTCAATAAAATAAAAAAAAATAAAAGGGACAAAGAGGAAGCCCCGAACAATTCGATAATAGAACTTTGAATAATTCAATAATAGAAATGACTGTAGGTTAAATGTTTCACTAAATGATCATTTTTGTTTTGGATATTTCTCTGAAATTTAAGAGAAATTGTTAGATTCATGAATATTTTTCTATAATTATTAGACCATCTCCAAAATTATTACAGTAAAATAGTAAAATTTCAAGGCATAGTAAATAATTGACCAATCTACAATAAAAATTAGGCATAATAAATAATCTTATTTGCTATAGTAAATAATTTGATGGATCATTATACAGTTAATGTCAGTAATGATCAATTGTCATGGTTTGATTTGACATGCAAAGAATATAATCCCTAAAATCTGAACCATCAATTTCACATATTAAATGGTGTCCATAGTTTTTTTTAATGATTAAAAGATCATTAATTATTTTCAATAAAGTATACGCTGATATAGTGTGCATATGATATTATGTATCTTATGAAACCTTCAAACAATGTGAAATAAACTTATTGCGATTAAATAACATATAAAAACTCCTAAGACTCACGGACAGGCGAGATAAACTTATTTTCATCAAACAACATGCAAAAGAAATTGAATAAAAGATTTTGTAAAAAGGCATGTGAATGACAATTGTGTTATGAATAGCAGAACTTGTTTCACTAAATTGTAAGTAGTCAATGCTCCTTGGTATATAGTGATAAGGGATTAGGTATATAGTGATAAGGGATTAATCGTTTCTCTTAGATTTTTGAATCTGGTGGTGGTGAGTTTCCCAATCATCTTCTGGTTTTGGTGCAGAGCTAGAGGTCAGGAGTTTTATACAGACACCGAATTCTATACACATACTGTCTAGCTGAAGAGGAAATTGTTACACAAAATTACAAGTAGTCAACGCTCCCTCTAATTAATACTTGAAATCTAACGGTGGCGAGTTTACCAATCCCCTGTGAATTTTGGTGTAAGGGCAACCTTACTTCCAACAGAACTGTATTGCCAAAATAATGAAAATCGAAATCAATTTACTCCATAGGAATTGACGAAATCCCGACGACATAATGTAGAGAGAGTTTTATTTGAACGCTTCTCGTTATCGATGGTTGACTAAACAATTACAATTATCAAGAAACATACGTTGAGATCAGCACAGGATTCGAATTGTATTAAAATTTGAAGTCAACTGCGTCATAAAGAAAAATGAGTGAACATCCTTCACTGAAGCTACTGTGGGGAGACTATAGTTCCAGTTCATTGAAAGAGGCAGGTTTTGTAGCTTAATATCGAAATAAATCGGCCAACCGCCATTAATGAGGGTCCAACATTCATTGTTAGGATAATCAGTGGAAAATTAGAGGAGGATACTTCCAAGAAAAAGAACGTGATATTATACAAAATCCATGAATGACTTCCCCACCCGTAAAAGTATTTGTGAGTGCCATTATTCCTTTTCCAAGGCTTTTCAAAGAAAGGGAGAGCATGTTAGTGGAATTTCACCTTTTTTCCTCTATCCGATTTTGCATATTCCTCGAATCCTTGGGCTCCTTTAATGCATGTTTCATATAATGTCTGTAGATTGCTTTCCAATTTCAATACAGATGAACGCCATCTTCTTCTCGTTGAAGTTACTATAGACATTCAATCTGAAATCTTTGGAGGTAAATCATGGCTTCTTTAGTGACCATGTCGAGTTTTAAGCTCTGTACCTTACTAGTTATACTTCAAAGCGTATTCAATTTCAATGATGACGGACTGAATTCCATAACATCATACTTCTTGGGATTTAGAGCTTTAAACAATAACTAGATGCAAGAAATATGACTATAGAGACAAAATCATTCATGATACAAAATTTACATGAAAACAATGTGTCAAAAAATATCCATAGACAAGGTATCAATATCTTTATTATTCAAGATGAGTTTACAATTAGGCTTACCCCAGCTTCATAGATCGATATCTATATTGGAACCATTTACATAATTACAAGATAAGTGTATATAAACTTTCACAAGTTTTATAAATCAACACCACTAAATATTTACACAAGTAAATTTTAGTATTTATAATTTCTTTTAATTTATTGTCATAATTTAAAAAATTTCACCTTTACAACAATTTACTTTATACATTTTCCAAGCCCATTTATCACCTCTTTTGCAAGCCAAGAGAAGCCAAACACCATTCCAACTTTTCTAACAGTGGTTATGTGAACATATCTTCATGATGTTTTATAGTATGAACCATGTCTTACAAAACGATGCATTGTCCCATTGGACCTTTAGTCAAATGCACAGCATAAAACCTTATCCTATTCTTGTCCAAACTTACCCAATAGATCCTTGCATTCTTGCAAGACATAACATGAGGTAGGTATAGTATTTTCCAAATCTCGTGAATCATAACCATGCTCTTCACCTAGTTTTTCCATGTGTCCATGACAACACCAATTGCATGTGAAATACCATTCCCATCTAGTCAACATACTTCCTACTAACATAGATACATGAGACATATAACCATTTTTTTCTTTCATTACTAGGACATAAACCTAAATTAATATTACAATGGAAAGCAAAAGGGATATTTACCGGTTTCACATTATACTGAATTTCTTGAGTATCTTCACCAAATACTTCGGTTGTGATAACCAAATCTTACAATCTTTCTTGTCTCTTTGTTTTTCCATGCCCAAGATTTGTTTCATTATTCCTAGATCCTTCATTTCAAACGTTCTAACCAACTAATCCAACGTGATGATCTCAAATATGCTTGTGCTTGCAACAAGCAAAACAAATGATACCAAGATAATGAATATACTATAAGCACAATAGTTATACTCACTTCTTCTAAAATTTGGTTTACCATGAAGGAATCAACTTGACATCCAATGACTTCCCTTGCGAACAAATCACACCTTTGTGGTTGTTTCATATACATCTCCTTATCCAAAACACCATGTAAAACAATTTTGACATCTACTTTCACTAACTCAAGATCAAATAACACAACATGAATAGAAACAAGCTTAACAACTGGTGAGAAACTTTCATTGAAATCAATACCTTCCAAATACCCTTTCTACTACGAGTCATTCTTTGTACCTTTCATATTTTATTATGTTTGAATTTATAAAAGGATATTCATAAAACATTATATCTATGTCCATGATGATTATGTGGGCAGTAGGATCCCATAACTTGCCTCCCTTAACACCGTCACCATAACCAAAAAATATATACTTGTTTGATTTAGGTCCTACTTCGAATGATGATAAAAAAAAAAATCATCGCAACCAAATAATCACCAAATGACCTATTCATACCTCTTCCAAAATATTCCAACAACTGACGGTGACTCATTTTCTAGATAACATAACCACTTCTACCCAAAAATCTTGCTGCAAATTGGCATTACTGAGCAACTTCGATCCCAACTTCCTAGAAATTCCACGCATATCAACCTAACTCCATTATATATTCTCAAACACTTGATTGAACTACTAATGTTGATTTCACTACAAAGTTTTAAACACATCATCATTTCTACAGACTCACCTTTCTAATATGCATACTTTATTCTCCACCTTTAAATTTGCATTCAAAACCTTGACCAAATCCATCCAAGCCCAAGTGAACCTTTGCTTGTCACCTCCACGTACCTTAAGATGGAGTCTCAATGATCCACCTTGGGAAGAACATTCCCTTGACCCAATCCGGTCAAGATGACCAGGTAATCCTTCACTTCTCACCTCTAAGCCCATTCACAATGGAGTTCACCAAGACTTTTATAGGCTTCATTACTTTCAATCCATGGACACAATATGATAGGATACCCAACAAACATGGACTTGAAAAACTAGATGCTTTGACCTAAAACTAAATTTAACTCATCGAATCATTCATCGAGTCAATATTAACTCAACATACATTCCCCCCACACCCTCAATATACCTATATTTGTCTAGACTTATCATAGGTGATTTGTAATTCAGATATGAAAAACACACAGAAAACTAAAGGCACAATGAATAACAGAAATTAGATAGCGCGGAGGAGAGAAAATAGAATATACATTAAAATGAAGAAGAATAATTAGAACATAAAATAACCATCACGTTTTCTTGAGTGAGAGAGAAGTGTCTTCTATAAGAAAGACAACTTTTTCCTTCTCGTTATTAGCTGATTGATTAAAATAGCAGTTACAAAAACTAACTAAATTCTTACAATAGTAATTACTAAAAGCACACTAAATGCTTGCAGCATAAAGTGCTGAAGTGAACTACTATCTACAATAGAAATATATAAAACTAACTACAATACTAATTAAGGAGTGCCCCTTCATACTAAGTAGCCAAGGAAGTGAGGTACACTTCTTGGTGGTCCAATTCCCCCCTGTTTAGATACGAAAGTGTCCCCACTTCCTCCATGAAATCAGGGAAATTGCATTGTAAATGATGTTGGTGTTTGAATTGGTACCTCACTAGCAATAGAAATACATTATCTCCTAACTGAAAGAACAATGGTGTTTGCTTCTTATCGTGCCTCTTTTTTTCACTTTATAGGGATGCTTAGAAGGAAACTTCTTTCTGAGTATAACTTTGAGTCAACATATAGATTAAAAAATGAGTTGACTGATGTTTCTACTGGTGATGTTCCAAGGCAGAAGGAGAAAGGGTCTTTGAATCTAACGCCATCGAATGACCTCCCTATTTAAGTACTTCCCCATGGAAAATTGTAATACATCATTATTAATATCAAAGGGTTGATTCTTATCCAGCAAATGGAGAACCTATGCATAGTATAACGCGAGTGGAAGTTGAGCGAAGTGGTGCCCAAAATTTTGCAAAAAAATATTGAGGTCATGGGAATTAGAGTGTGGGGGCCATTGTGCGAAAAATTGTACCCAAGATGGATTTGTTTGACCCCCTACTATGTCTAGCATGAGTCCCAAATCTAGAACCAATGTGTGTCCCACATAGGATTTATTTACCTGAAGTGTATGTGCCTACGGTATCTCGAGGATGTTGCGGACGTGATGAAGATGTTTTTCCTAAGAATTATTGAAGATCAATATATCATTAAGACAAATGATCACAAAATTACTCAAATGCCTTGATGCATTCATGAAAACTTGATGGTATCCACCTATCAAATCCATCTGTGTGAAGGAATAATCCCCTCGTAAGTGGTCCAAAAATTCCTCAATATAGGGTAGGAGGAAGCGGGTTTTAACATTGGTTTTATTAAGGGAACAGTGGTGGGTCACTAGGTTCCATTCTGAATCAGCCTTGTTTAATATAACAAAGGTGGGGAATGCACATGGAGACAATGAAGGTGGAATATCTACTAAGTTCAAAAGTTGACCAATTGGGTGTTCTATCTCAACGACCTCTTGGGAATCATGTGATAGGATAGGGTGCCAGGGAAAAAAGCACCAGGAATTAGATCAAGTGCGAGCTCAATAAAGTGAGACGGGGGTAGTGTCATGGGTTTTTTGAATACATCTACAAATTATTGGAGTGGGGAATTCATGGCAGCGGGTACAAGGTTATTTTGGTTGTCTGGTTTAATGGGGTGAACTAAGCACAAAGAGACTCATTAGTTCAAACTGACTTGATTAATGACCATTTGGTCAATAATAGGTTGGGTGGATTTAGGAGAAGAATAAGTAAGAACATAGGTGCACCCCTTATGTTGCAAGTGGTATTGATGAGATCTAGCATGATAAATAGCATGTCAGGTCTTTTGGTAGGGAATGAAAATTAACAAATTGACACAATGAAGAGGAGAGACATCACACACCACAATATCTAGGAAAGGGTCAATCACAAAGGTAACCACTCAACACTAGGAGACAATGAGATGATAGAATTCCTTTTGTACCTAGCTAAGATGGTATGGGGTTGGGTGTGGAGTGGTTGGGAGGTTCAGGTGTGTGACCAAGTTCTATTCCACAAGGTTCTTTTGGCTTCCATTTTCCAATATCAAAGTATCCAACTCATGCTTGATCTGACAATTATGTCTAAATATGGGTATATTAAAGATGTTGAGTTCATTACTGGTAACCACAATCATAGAAGCGTCCACTTAAGTAGGATTATCTATAGAAACTATTATAACGCAAGTTTTAGGTTGGGAAAATCTCAACCCAACTACATGGCATGTGCTACAACTTGAGAATCCTACACCCAATGTCACATCGATGTAGGTCCCACGCTTCAAGGGTGACTAGGTCACTCTAGGGAGGCGATATCGGTAACCCTATAGGGAATGATATGGATATGGGGGGAAATGGAAGTGAAGCCCCTAGAGGTCAAGTCTATGTGGAGTGCAAAGTGGGAAGAGAGGCCTTGTAAATCAAATGATCATTTCCCCAAAGGTGTAGTGCTTCTCTGAATGATTGTACCTCCCGAGACACAAACAAAGAAACCTTGCAATGATATATGTTAGTATGGATCATAAAGTTAAGCTTGTTGTCCCTAATTTGAATCAACATACAACAATTTATATCAGCAAAAGTAAAAATTCTAAATCATCATGTAAAGCATAAGATCAATTATCAATATTATCAATAAATATGGAAATCAATTATGACTAAAAAATGGCACTTTGAGGATAAATAAAGAAAGTTGTTGTCACATGTATTTTCTATAGAAAATTTCAGCTTTATGTCTGTAGCATTTAATGGCATGCTAAAAAAAATCAACCATACAAAAGTGCCAATAACTAGAGCAAAAAGTGTGCCCTAGTTAGTAGACTAGGTGAGTGAAGTTAGAGAGCTAGTTTAGGGTTAGTTTAGGAGTTAAGAGAGTGTTAGTAGCTAGGGTTATGAATCCCTAATGGTTTTAGGTTAAATTTTGTAACAAAAATTAAAGTAGTGAGAGAGAGGGGACACCCTAGTAGGGGAAGACTCCTCTTAATGAGGCAAACCAACTCCAAGCAAGAGACATTTCAAAAGATAAAAAAAATCACATTTCCCAAGGCAATGATTTTATATCTCCAATGCCAAACATATATGAATAGTGAATTTACTATTGGGTTAATGGAGTCAAATAAATAAATATCTAGAGAATCTACGTCCTTGGGGGTGTAATCCATTTTACTTCCCAAGACAAATTTCTCTAGATAGGGTTTAAGCTAAGAGGGTGTATTCCCTTATAATTCTCTTAGAAAACCATTTTTTAACCAATAACATGAAGCATAAAATGATGAAGACTATGGTGGGGGTGTATGCCCTTATACTCCCCACCTATCTCCTAGCACAACAATCCTTGACTTGAAAACAATGATAGCATAAGAGTAAAAGACCATACCAAAATAAAGAAAGATGCTAAGATAATCCACCATAAATGATAGAAAGTATTTATCCAAGTCTAGAGCCTCACTCCTCCATCAACCATTCATAAATATATCCATAAACAAGTGCACAAGAGAAAAATATATCGAAAGATAGAGAAAATTTCAAACCAATACTTCTCACAATGAGGGAGAGTTATGTTAAAATGAGATCTTATGATCTCTTATTTATACAAAATGTCACCAAGGTGACCTGTCCATGATTTAAGGGGTAAACCACAAGAATAGGGGTCAACAAACTTCATATTCCCCCCTTTAACAAACTAGTATTAAACAATTTAATTAAAGTTTCACTTTTACACAAATAAACCCTAATTTTACATGGGCGTCTCCCGTTAGGGGACATTTTTCCACTTTGAAGAAGTTGTTGGTGTTGCGGGAGAATGGGTAGGCATCAAAAGGCCACATGTCAAGAATATAGATGATCTAATCATGGTGAAGAACCTCTTAATCTCAAAATTTCCATGTGTCAATTAGTGGCACCTCACCACCAAGCCCTGACCCCCCTAGGTGATGTCATTCCTCTAGAAGTGATGTTTTGCCTCTCCTAGGAAAACAGTTTGGCATGTGGGGGATAGGATATGTCATCCAAGTCATCATCAAGGCATTCCAAGTATGATATTTCTCATCCATCATGTGGGCCCTTGGCATCGAAACTATGGGCTTGCAACCCCATGGAAGCCCAAGCTAGGCTTGTTCTCCCAAAAGTATCCACCAACTAGGTCTCACAAATACAAATAAGAATTCCCTCCAAGGATATAAATTCATAAAATCATGATAAGTGACTACAATAAATAAATAATACATCTAATCATGTGCATCAAATATCACTATATCAAACAATTGATTTCCCAAAGACACTATGCGACTTGTCAAGATTGAGAATGGGACGGTTAGCGAGGTGTCCTATTGGGTAGATATTTCTCTAGGTCAATGAGAGTTTCCAAGAGATACCTCTCTAATCCATGTAAGCATATGAAGTGGTTGGGTTCAAGACTTAATGGACATAGGGATCATGACATACAAGGGTTCGCAGTGTCTCATTCATGGGTGCCTTTGTAGAGGGTGTGTGGTACCTTCGTTCAGAATGCACTTTTTCCAAGCCCATCAATTGTCTTTTATCTTTATTTATTTTCATTTTCTTTCAATAAATCATAAGGATAGATTGAAGGTCACTACCATGGCATGGTGACCAGATGATGACAATGTCACCGACAAACACTTAGTAGAAATGAAAAAGTTGTCTCGTCATGAGACGCCCTTTCTCTCAACCATGCAACTGAGAGCCATTTTCCTAGTTTGGTCACCACATGATGGAAATATCATACCAATAGATATTCATGGACATGATAGGTCGGCGTGTGATGAGACCTCCTATCCTTCAACTAACCTTTAAGCATTTTTAATTATATTGTGGGTCCCCTTTACTCAAAGATATGTGTTTCACTTCTTTCTTCGGTGATCTCTGGGTGAAGCATATGGAAGGTTTGTGCAAGGATTTATCTTTTATCCAACATCAAACCCTCTCGGCCTTCATCCACTTCTTCCCATAGAATGAGGGACAACCCCTTCTTGGGTCAATACACCCTAAAATTGCAAGAGATAAGGAAATGGAGGGGAATAATGATGGAAAGTGGTAAGTATGGTCAGGAATGGTACGATGGATCATTAATGGATTTCCTAATAGAAAACCCATTCCAAAGGAAAACCACTTGCTATGGCACAATGTCAACCACCAAGATGAAGAAGGACAAATGGAATATTGTCCAAGCATATATCATGAAATCTAGAGAAATATAAGATACAACATACTCAATTGGCTTAAATATTGAAATTATTCTCACCATAATATTGACTTGTACCTCATGGAGCAAAGCCCACTACCTTCCGGAAGCTAACTGATGGGGTGGATGCCATATGGAAATATGTGACTATCTATGGTGGTGAGATGGGTTTCCATTTATTCAAAATGGGTACTGTTGGTCATGGAGTCTCTCAACACTCCATATCTGCAACGTCAGGGCCTCGAGACATAATATCCTTAGTTATCCACAAAATGGGGATAACATCTATCTCCTACTTGGGTTCATGTGCTCACCATAGAGTGTATGAGAACCACAACATCTCCTGGTAGACATGTGCCTACAAGGAAACATCAAATTGTCAAGTGTAGGATGGCCTACTCATCCTTTTTCTCATTTGATGATAATCAAAACCAACTAAACTAGAATTAGAAAATTTTGACATTTAAAAAAAAAATTCTAAGCTAAGCATGAAATCAATAGTGCAAGTAGAGAAAAATGAAAATGAAATGCATCTAAACTAGTCTGAGCAATCAAGATGAAAATGCAGGGAATCAAAATGACTTACCTACTTACCTGCACCATGGGCCTTGAAGAAGTCATGTGACATGGCTGTGAGGTTGGAGAAGAGACCCATCTACTGGTAGTGGCATATTTCTCCCATCTAATGTTGTCATATAATACCTTTCTTTGTTAGACTTCTTTCTGATGATGTAAGGTCCAAGCCATAAATTGTTTTCCTTTTGGTCATATCTTGGATTTCCCTTTCTTTTGTCCCACATGAGAACAAGACTTCCCTCTTTTAAATTGAGGCAAGGTGTATTCTCATCATAGAGAAGCTATGTGTGGATTGTTTCTTTGACGACTTCTTCATGTTTTTCCTCTTCTTCTTATTAATATGAATAGACCCTATCTCCTTTCCATGGTACTTTGCAGTCTTATTTTTATCTTTCCTTTGGAGAAACACCTCTATGGAATCTTCCTACATGAAGGGTAACTCAGATGGAGCATACTCAATAAATTTTGGAGGCATATCATAGTAGTTCTCATTGAGATAGTTAGGGCCCCTTAGATCCATCACACGTGTATCTTCATTTTCCTTGATATGTAATATCTCATACATTCCATCGCCCATGGGAATATATGCATGTGCAAGGTTCATGACAAGGAAACCTCCAAGGGCTGAGGACCAAGTCTTTAACAAGAGAATCCCAGAAGTATCTGGAAAATTGATCACCAATATGTCCATGAGGATGCTGATATGTGGAAAATATATCAAAAATACCTCAATGTCTTCTCACACCCTCAAGACTTCAACTCTTCTTTAATCAATACCAAAAACATTTCCATATTATCAGGTTGTCTTCAAACCAATTTGTTTCATCACCTTCTATGACATGACATGTGTTGAGGCCCCTGAATCAAGCATGCAGTTGTTCAAGCAGAGTCCATTCATGACTACTGAAATAATGAAAGGAGGGTTATTTTCCTTTAGTTCATTGAGATACAAAGTGTTCAAAATGATGGGGGGATCCTCCTTATTGGCTGGTACTTGTAATATTTTCAAAATTTCTACTTTGATAGAAGGAATATTACACATATATGTCACTGGGACCATCATATTCAGTTTTCCAAACATGCTTGCAACATATATATTCAACGGAACATCATTTGTAGGAGTTGGCTTAGGAATAAACTCACATACCAACAATGGAGGTGGTGGAGCCACCTTTTATGCTGATGGAAGAGGAGTATCAGGCTATGACAAAGGGGCTGATTTTTTTTTTTTTATTGTAGGTTAGAATTTCCCTCCTCTTTAATTCCTTATTCTGATCATATCTCAATTTATTTAAGGCCTAGAGTCTCCCCTCTCTTTCTCCTATTCTTGTAGATTCATTGATATGTTCTTGGGTAGCATGTTCATCGTTGAAATTGAAAATCATGAACTTTATATTTTCAGGATAATCTTTGTCTCATCGGGGGAACTCATATTCCCTCTAGGGTTCTTGGCATGGGAGACACCAAGCTTCTATATCAACTATCCCAACAAGTTTCAAAGTATCTGGGGCCTTTGCCTCTTGTTGAGGTCTTGGTTTCCAACTAGTGACATCTCTCTACGGTATGGAAAACTAAGGTATGGTAGTAGATTGATTTCTTTCCACTATATTCATACAGTTCATAAGTTGATTCTACACTTGAGCAAACTGAGTATTCATTTGGTATATCTTCTGAGTCATGAGAGCAATTAGATAAGGAACATTGTTGTTGGAAGCCTTCATCCTTGATTCTGTTTTTTTACGAGGGTATTGAAAATGTTTTATTTTTTAATCAAGGAGATTCTCTCCAATGTTGATAMTTAACTCTTTATGCTATGCCAATGATGAGGTATTTTTACCTTTAATTGTTTATCATAACTACCCTTAAAAAGCATTGATGTAAAGGAGACAAATTGATGATGCTGTAGGATGATAWTCTGTTGGAATTTGATTGTACAACCTATCAAATACGGAAATGAATTTCCTTACCATTTTGATTCTCCTTTTTATGTATTTGATTGAACTGAATCCCAAGTGTCCCACCATCTAATTTTCTCAACCATCTTCTCTTGAATAAGTTGGAAAAGGCATCATAGGTCGTGATATGATTATTAGGGAGTCCTTTGAACCAATCAAGGGCTTCTTCAGTCAATGATGAAGCGAATAATGTCATGACCACATCTTCATTATCAATATCTGCATTGTCCATATCCAGACTCATGACATAAATGTGGTCTTCGACAATTATCACATTATTTTCCGGGAGCTTTGGCAACCACTTGTTGACTTCTGTTGGCATTTTGGTAGGGTAAACTTGGATATTGGTCGTGTTAAT
Source organism: Picea glauca (assembly GCA_000966675.3). NCBI lineage: Eukaryota > Viridiplantae > Streptophyta > Pinopsida > Pinales > Pinaceae > Picea > Picea glauca. Next base: position 820,034 of record JZKD02S1673144.1, on the reverse strand, counting down.
GGGTTTGTAGAGGTCCCTTTCCCAAGGGAGATCCATTGGAACAAGAGGACGAGTATTATGGAAAAGGGTTTTAGAAATGGGAGACTTGAGAGGAGGCCTTATTTGGTAAACCTTAGAAGGCTTGAACCTCCTAGGGTGGAAAGGTTTTGGGAAAGAAGGATTATGGGAAGGTGCAGTTGCCAGATGAGTTGCAAAATCACCTCGTTAAGGAAGGTGGAAAGGGAACATCCCTTGGGTGGATTTGTTAGACAAACTAAGGGAAAGGATTTTGGATAGCTTACCAAAGCGTCTTTAGGGTACAAAGAAAATTCCAAATCTTCCCTAACAATAACGTCAAAATTTTATAGTGCAAGTTGTAGGTTGGAAAAAAATCGACCCAACTTAGTACAAGGAAAGTGATACAACTTGGGAATCCTACACACAATGTCACCTTGATATAGGTACCGCACTTGAAGGGTGACTTGGTCACTCTAGGGAGGCGATATTGGTGACCCTAGGGGGAATGAGATGGATATGGGGGGAAATGGAAGTGAATCCCCTATAGGTCAAGTCTAAGTGGAGTGAAAAGTTGGTAGAGAGGCCTTGTAAGTCAAATTATTGTTTCCCCAAAGGTGTAGTGCTTCTTTGGATGATTGTACCTGCCCGAGAGACAAAGAAAGACACCTTGCAATGATATATGTTAGTATGGATCAGAAAGTTAAGTTTGATGTCCCTAATTTGCAGTAGAAGACAAAAATGTATATCATCAAATAAATAATTCTAAATAAGCATGTAAATCATAAGATCAATCATCAATATTATCAGTAAATATGGCAATCAACTATGACTGAAAAATGGCAGTTTGAGGTTAAATAAAGAAAGATGTTGTAACATGTATTTTCTGCTGAAAATTGCATATTTATGGATGTAGCATTCAATGGAATCTAGAAACAAAATCAACCATACGCAATTTCCAATAACTAGCTCAAAAAGTGCACCCTACTTAGTAGACTAGGTGAGTGAAGTTAGAGATCTAGTCTAGGGTTAGTTTAGGAGTTAAGATAGTCTTAGTAGCTAGGGTTATGCAACCCTAATGTTTGTCGGTTAAAGTTTGTAACAAAAATTAAATTAGCGGGAGAGAGGGGAAGACCTAGTAGGTGAATACTCCTCTCAATGAGGCAAACCAACTCCAAGCAAGAGACCTTTCAAAAGATAAAAATTCACGTTTCACAAGGCAATGCTTTTATGTCTCCAATGCAAAAAATATAATACTAGTTGCTTTACTATTGGGTTAATAGAGTCAAATAAAGAAAGATCTAGAGAAGCTACCTCCTTGGGGGTGTAATCCCTTTTACTTCCCAAGGCAAGTTTCTCTAGCTAGGGTTTAAGCTAAAAGAGTGTATGCCCTTATACTTCTCTTAGAAAACCATTGTTTAACCAATAACATGAAGCATAAAATGATGAATACTATGGTGGGGGTGTATTCCCTTATACTTCCCACCTAGATCCTAGAAAAAAAATCATTGACTCGAAGATAATGATATCATACGAGTAAAATACCAAACCAAAATCAAGAAAGATGCTAAGATAATCCACCATAAAAGCTAGAAATAATTTATCCAAGGCTAGCACCTCACTCCTCCATAAATCATTCATCAAGATAGCCATAAACAAGTGCACAACAGACAAATATAGCCAAAGATAGATACAATTTCAGACCAATACTTCTCACAATGAGGGAGAGTTATGTTAAAATGAGATCTTATGATCTCTTATTTATACAAAATGTCACCAAGGTGACTTGTCCATGATTTAAGGAGTAAACCACAAGACTAGGGGTCAACAAACCTAATATTTCTCCCTTAAAAAAGTTATATTAAACAATTCAATTAAGTTTCACTTTTGCACAAATAAACCATAATTTTACATGGATGCCTCCCCTTAAGGGGACGTTTTTCCACTTTGAAGAATTTGTTGGTGTTGGAGAAGCATGGGTAGGGCTCCAAACCTGCGTTAATGTATTTCTCTTCGATTTAATGACAAGGCTTCTCTTTTTGGACTGCGTCTTCCCACTTGAATGTCATCCTTGATTTACAATGGGACTTCGTTTTTATGGATGTCACGGTTACTGGGCGGTTTCTTTACTGTCAGCGATTATTATATTTATTGGAATTTTGGTGTTGTGTTGTCAGTATTTGAAGTCTATATTCTTCCTAGCTTATCGACGGTTTTTTTTCCGAAGTTGATAATTTTGAGTCTTGAATGTTTACCCCTTCATTTGGGGGATGTTTGCCTCTGCAGTCCATACATCAATACGACAGTAGTTTCATTTAGTTATTCAACCATTCATTTCTAAATATGTTGGTATTATCCTTATCCGCTTGTGTTGCGCATACTGTCTACACCTTTTGGCATATCCCCCAGACAGTATAATTATGTAAGTAAAATCCCTAAATTCTACCTTATGGTGTAGAGACCACGTTTTCCTAGGCAACTCTTGATTTATGTGTGCAATGATTTCTATGTTGGACAACAACCTATTTAAGATATAGTTGGTAATGGACATAGACCCGTATTGATGGATAGTGGCTAGTAGTTGGAGGTAAGAATTGACTATGATTTGATAAACAGGTACAGGCGAACAATCTAACTACTTAGCTGTCTATTGTTGTTGGGATAGCCTAGTATTGCAGCCGCGATGTATTTACTTGTCCGCGTGTTTCCAGTGATTTGATGGTAAACTCAGTCAATTTCCCCCGGATGAACCCCGCGATTCGGTGATAGAACTCAACAAATTTTCATTGCTAAATCTCGGTGAAGGGTTGGGTAAACCCAGTGAAATTTGACCGCTTTGTTGTGGCAACGGATTCATGTGTAAGTCATGGTTGTGCTCGGGGACAACGATTAATGTCCGACAGAAAGGTTTGATGCCCTGAAAGTTTGCACTGATTTCCGAGCGTAATTTAATGGCAGTCAGAAACCCCTTTTTATTTTTTGTAGTTTCCTTCTGTTCCTGAAATTTTTCTCATTTTAAATGGGTGCCCTGGGATGCATGGTGACCTTGTGACAGAAGCTATTAATGACTGAGTGCTGGCAGCCAAACCTCCCCCCCCTCCTTGTTGACAGTCCTTTATGTACGCTGGGTACGAGCTTTAACCGCCAGCACCATTACAATATTTAGGAACAGGGTTTTAGCCACTGCCACCCCATTTCTTTAATCGCGGCGTGGGTTTTTATAACTAGATTAATGCTTAAACAATAAATGTTGTGGCTACAGCTGTAATTAATTTAGCCAGCGAAACCACCTTGTGATTTTAACGATATACAAATAATAGGGAAACAAATTTTACACCCTTTTTTAAAGGTTCATCTTTAGTGGACTTTCGTTTCACTTTTATATATGTATAAATCTATTGATTTACCATTTAAAATGATAGTTAAATTTAACTAAATTTTATTGTTTGCAAATTAAAATAACTCTTGTTGTTGTACCAATTGTTACTCTTGTATAAATCATTGGTTTCCCATTATACAATTTACAATAGTATTATAGTATGTTATTCATTGACATTTCATTGTTATGGGCTTTTCTATTATCAGGTACTATGGTTTCATTTAACATATAGTATGTCGTTATGCGGTTCAAGTCAACTATGTCGATTATTAGACTGACATACTTAATAAGAATTAATGGTAGATATTGCCGTGAAATATTTATGGCTGATGTGTTGGATTGTATTGTGATGTAAAATAGTATTATGTTATGTTATTGATTAATGTTATACAATTAGTATTATGATTTAGTAATGAGGAATTTGTAGTTAATTGAATTTACACTATTTTTAAGGGTAGATTGGCAACTCGTCAACTAACGAAAACTTTAAGGGAGTAACGGATCTGTATTTACTGCTAATTGAGTCGTAGATGATGCCTTGTCTTGATGATGGGTGGTTGTTTTCAGAGTTCTTTTGGATTTGCGCTTTCCGTAGTGGTCATGGTTTTCCTTAAGTCTTAGTGTACCTGGTTGTAAGCATTTTATTGGTTGGTCTGCTTGTGTCGGGCGGGATGTAGACACCTCCTTGCAGCCATTGTACATAAGTTTGTGCGTGTGATTATTTTTTTGTAAAGGATCCAGTGTCATATGAAGAGTCTCGGGCCCTTTAAAGGCAGGGTTTCCACTCTTGCGACACACCTGACGACGATTACTAGTTTATGCATGAGCAGTCGGCTAGGAGCCTATCTGACCTTCTCTCTCTCCGGAGCAGAGGAGTAAGATTAAACGCCCTTCTTTCCTGTGTAGAAATAGTAAAATATAATAATATGGATTCTTCCTTATGCCTTTGGTCGTTTAATGCTTGCAGTACTTGTTATGTACCTTATGTCTTCTGGTTGTGATCTTCATGGTTGCATCTTGTTAGTCGTCGGGTGGTGACGTAGAGTCAAGTGTGTCTGTTTCCTTTCTACACGCGCGCACACACTTTAAAAAAAAAATAAAAAATTTGCACATGTTACCAGAGTTGTTGTCGTAACGAGGAGGTCGCTACATATGGTATCAGAGCGAGTTCGACCCGCGACTTGGGATTCGCTAGGGCTTTCGTTGACATGAGTTGATTTGATTATACTATTGTTGATCGATTTGATTGTGTGCGCGCACAGTAATCATGGTTAGAGGACGCCGCGTAGGCAGACGACAGGGTGCTAAGGGAGGAGGCATGACGCCTCCAGTAGCATCCACGCCTAAGGGGTCTAACCCCCAGAGAGGCAAGTAGGTTCTCGGAAAGGAGCACATAGCGGTTGACGATGTTGTTGGGATGATGAGATCCTTTCAGCGCATGTATGAGGCTCTGATCAACCGATAGGACAGAGACATGTGATTGTAGGACGGAACCAGGGATTTTCCCTGAGGTTTGTCTCTTCCTTACAATTACGAAAGAGTATGCGCAAGGGGTGCAATCTTTATGCGATCCTTGCACTAAATGAAAAGGGAGTGGCGAAAGGTCTAGAACACTTTCCGGTGGTGAAGGAGTTTGCATATGTATTTCCAGAGGAGTTTCCTAGGATGCTGCCGGAAAGGGAACTTGAGTTTACCATAGACCTGAAACCGGGGACCGAACTGATAGCAAGAACGCCTTATCGGATGTCGACCACAGAGTTGCAAGAGATGAAAATTCAACTGAAGGAGTTGTTGGACCTGGGACTGATACGTCCTAGTGTGTCACCATGGGGTGCACCGGTTATTTTCATACGAAAGAAGGATGGGTCATGGAGGCTTTGCATTGACTACCGTCAACTGAACAAGGCTATGATCAAGAATCAGTAACCCTTACCAAGAATTGATGATCTGTTCGATTAAATGAAGGGTGCGACAGTGTTCTCCAAGATCGATTTGCGATCCGGGTATCACCAGCTATGGATCAAGGAGGATGAAATCCCTAAGACCACCTTTAAGACGATATTTGGACATTACGAGTTTATTGTTTTACCATTTGGACTGACAAACGCCCCAGGGGTATTCATGAGTTTGATGAATGGGGTGTTCTGTGAGTACTTGGACAAGTTCATCCAAGTATTCATTGACAATATTTTGATTTACTCTCGTACGACAGAGGAGCATGACGAGCACTTGAGCTTAGTACTACAGTATCTACGAGAGCAAAATTTGTATGGGAAGTTGTCCAAATGCTCTTTTTATCAATCGAGGATTCACTAATTAGGGCATGTCATCTCCAGTGAAGGTATCACTATGGATCCAGCCAAGGTTGAGGCTATTAGGGAATGGCCTGCACCGAAAAATTTCACAGAAGTGCATAGCTTTATGGGTTTAGCAGGATACTACCGGCGGTTTGTTGAGGGATTTTTGAAGATAGCAAATCTGATCACGGAATTGCAAAAGGAAAACAAGAAGTTTGCTTGGACCGAGAAATGCGCGGAAGCATTTTGAAGGCTTAAGGAGTTGTTGAAAACAACGCCAATACTAAAAGACTCTGACATGTACATAGACTTATTGGTATGTGCGGACGCATCCAAGGAAGGTTTAGGCAGAGTCTTGATGCAAGACGGACGAGTAATTGCTTACATTTCAAGGAAACTAAGAAGGCATGAGGATATTTACGCGACGCACGATTTGGATTTATTAGCCATTATTTATGCCTTGAAGGTTTGGAGACACTACCTTGTTGGACGAAAATTTGAATTAAAGACGGATCATTGTGGACTACAACACATTTTCATGCAAAGTGACCTGAACGTGCGACAACAACATTGGTCGGAATTGCTTAGCGAGTACGATTTCAAGACTACTTACATAAAAGGAACAATGAACTGAGTGGCAGATGCTTTGAGTCGGAGGCTGTGCATCTTTTTGGTGTTGCCTCTTCAGACGAATCTACGTGAGAAGATTCTCACCTTACAGCATGACGATGACTGGTACCAAGAAGTCGAGGATTTTATCGGACAAAACACAATGATGGTACCACGATATGAGGGATTTTCTTTTGATAGCGATGGGTTATTGAGGTTTAGAGGTCGGATTTACATACCACCAAATGATGAGTTGAGGATGTTGATCTTGAGTGAGGCTCATAGAGAAGTTTACATGGCTCATCCAGGAGTCACGAAGATGAGGGAAGACCTTAAACCCTTATTCTTCTGGAAGGTCATGAAGGCTGACATAGTCAACTATGTGGCCAGATGTCTAGAGTGTCAGCAGGTAAAGGCTGAACATAGACACCCGACAGGATTACTTCAACCACATGCCATTCCAAAATCGAAATGGGAAGTTATTTCGATGGATTTTATTGTTGGATTTCCACTGACGGCAAAGAGACACAACTCGATTTTTGTAGTAGTAGACACTTTGACGAAGAGTGCTCACTTTATTCCTATGCGTACGACGTATCAGGCAAGTGACATAGCGATAGTTTTCATCAGTGAGATTGTGAGGCTGGATGGCGTGCCTAAAAAGATTATATCTGATCAAGGATCGATGTTTACTGGATGATTTTGGACGAGTTTCCAAGAGGCCTTGGTAACTCAACTAAATTTTAGTACTGCATATCACCCAGAGACTAA
>JZKD02S1673144.1:801216-812070 GCA_000966675.3 Picea glauca | reverse complement strand
TAATTGGTTTGATTTATTTACTGTGATGTTTCATTGATTTGATGATTTGATGATTGACATGTTCTAACATGATTGTTGATGATGCAAGCTGACGATAGCTTGCCGACCAGACTCACATATGGAGTAAAGGGGCCACACACGATTTCCAGAGAGGTTGAGGGAGAGGCATGGACAACAACCCTACCATAGCCTACTAGCACTCCCGCCGTGGCTCGAACTGTAGGTTAACGATTACCTAGTTCGAGAGGATCCACGATGCCATGGGGGCAGACTGCGACAGTCACTCACGATGATTCTAAGGGGCGCGCAATAAGGTGGGGGACTTATTCCTTAGAGCCCTTAGTCTCCCACAAGTTCACCTGGCGGATTGTTGACTCTAGGGGTTATAGATGTTTACCAATCAGTCAAGTCGGCGAGTGGCACCCTTGGAGCACGTGGTGCATCCTGAAGGGCATGTCGCGCAAAAGAAACACATGACGCGAGTGGCACCCTTGGAGCACGTGGTGCATCCTGAAGTGCACATCGCGCAAAAGAAACACAAGAAGTGAGTGGCACCCTTGGAGCACGTGGTGCATCCTGAAGGGCACGCTGCACAAAAGAAACAAACGAGGCGAGTGTCACCCTTGGAGCACGTAGTGCATCCTGAAGGGTATGTCACACTGATGATGAGGAAGAAATAAACCTAGACGGCCCTAAGACATTAACACCTTAAGAAATACTTAAACAACTCCCCTAACCAATTGTCGCCTAGCTCAGAATCTAAGTCCTAAGCCTAAGACTTTTCTAGGGTAAAAATTTTAGTGTAACCTCAAAGAAAATGCCCTAGCATAAAAATAAAATTTCACACAAAAACCCACTTAAGTAATAGTTGGGTCTTCATAAAAATTCTTGGGGTAAATGAAGAGAGTAAGGATTTAAATAAACTAAGTGATTTAAAAAATTGGCAAAGAAGAAATTAATTCCTAACTTGTGAAAGAACACAAGATATTAAAAAAATAAAAAAAAAGGGATTAATAAAAATAGGGAACTAAGTAATAAGGGAAACATAGACAAGTAATAAGTAATAAAATTATTTAACGTGTGGGAGTATGAAATTTATGAATTTAAAAATAAAATGAAAAGATTAACTAGCTCATTTACTTTTTGGTTTTTAAAAAACAAAGAGAGGGAATAATAAAAATAGGGAAATGAGCCTTTAATAAATTTAAAGAAAATAATTTTGGAGAAAGGTGGGGGATGAGTGACACTTGTAAGAAAGAGAATTTTTAGGGGTTTTCATTGAAAACTTAAGTTAAATGTGATTTAGGGCAAGGGGGGTCTCAAAAAATCTATAAAAGAAAGGTAGATGAGGAAGATGTGGATGGGTGATTAGCGTAAGGTTACGCTGCTGGATTTGGACTGGACTGATTGCCTGTGAGGAGTTGGGATTTTCTCAGCTTGTATTGGAGTGGTAGCTCAGCCTTGTGAGGCGAGCTGGGAAGCTAGGCATACCTTCTGGATTTGTGTGGCCCCTTTGCGGCTTGGGGGGCTAAGGGGGAAACAGAGTACCCCTAGATTTTGGCTGGGAGGTACTGGTGTAGTCTCGACGGTCGACGAGCGGAGCAGCACGGAGCACCAACGTGGGATAGCGTCTTCGAGTTATCCACCGCCAGTCACAGGTACGCAAGTGTGTTATTTGATAAAAAAAAAAAAAAAAATGTTTAAGTTGTTTATGAATTATTATGATGATGGTTGATGGGTATGAATTGTTTTTAGTAGATTAGAATGCATTACAATTTACCTAGGTTAATGAAGTCTCCGATATTTGCGAGATGATGAAAATATTTCAGCGATTGTTTATCCCTTCCCTTCGTGATACACTTTTACCCTCTGCATTGATGGAATGAACTCTGCTTTCTAATACCCTTCCTGGGAACGATCTAAACCTGCGTTAATGTATTTCTCTGCGATTTAATGACAACGCTTCTCTTTTTGGACTGCGTCTTCCCACTTGAATGTCAGCCTTGATTTACAGTGGGACTGTGTTTTTATGTACATCACAGTTACTGGGCGCTTTCTTTACTGTCAGCGATTATTGTATTTATTGGAATTTTGGTGTTGCGTTGTCAGTATTTGAAGTCTATATTCTTCCCAGCTTATCGACGATTTTTTTGCCGAAGTTGATAATTTTGAGTCTTGAATGTTTACCCCTTCATTTGGGGGATGTTTGCCTCTACAGTCCATATATCAAAACGACAGTAGTTTCATTTAGTTATTCAACCATTCATTTGTAAATATGCCGGTATTATCCTTATCTTCTTGTGTTACACATACGGTCTGCACCTTTTGGCGTATCCCCCAGACAGTATAATTATGTAAGTAAAATCCCTAAATTCTACCTTATGGTGTAGAGACCATGTTTTCTTAGGCAACTCTTGATTTATGTGGGGAATGATTTCTATGTTGGACAACAACCTGTTTAAGATATAGCTAGTAACGGACAGAGACCGATATTGATGGATAGTGTCTAGTAGTTCGAGGTAAGGATTGACTGTGATTTGATAAACAGGTACAGGAAAACAATCTAACTACTTAGCTGTCTATTGTTGTTGGGATAGCCTGGTATTGCAGCCGCAGTGTATTTACTTGTCCGGGTGTTTCCAGTGATTTGATGGTAAACTAAGTCAATTTCTCCTGGATGAACCCCGCGATTTGGTGATAGAACTCAACGAATTGTCATTGCTAAATCTCGGTGAAGGGTTGGGTAAACCTAGTGAAATTTGACCGCTTTGTTGTGGCAGCGGATTCATGTGTAAGTCGTGGTTTTTCCCGGGGACAATGATTAATGTCTTATTGTAGGGGATATCAATCCGGCGATGGTTGCCACACTGCAGTCATCATTTCCTTTTAGACCATAATCAATTCGGACATCCGTTATCAAGGGATAACGGTATATTTTGGCAGTGTCAATATAAGACAACGAACATTGGTTAGTAGTCTTGATGATCTGACAGTGCATGACAACATTGAGAGATGTATTTTTTTTTCTGAACGACTGGTAGCATTGTAAGGACAAGTTATAGCTTCGCTTGATTTACGACATAGTGGTTCCCTTGATTGCTGGTAGCGAGTCGTGAGTCTTGAAAGCTAGCTGATCGCCTTTGGATTTCTTTTACACCTGGCGTTTAATTTCAGTGTTATGGTTAAGTACAATACCTAAGAACATAACTTAATCTTGGTGCGTCCTAGGAACCTTACATAGATCAAGAATGCATTGTTGACTGAAGGTAAACTAAACTTTAGAAAGGTTTGATGCCCTGACAGTTTGCACTGATTTCCGAGCGTAATTTAATGGCAGTCAGAAACCCCTTTTTATTTTTTTTAGTTTCCTTCCGTTCCTGAAATTTTTCTCAGTTTAAATGGGTGCCCTGGGATGCATGGTGACCTTGTGACAGAAGCTATTAATGACTGAGTGCTGGCAGCCAAACCTCCCCCCTCCTTGTTGACAGTCCTTTATGTACGTTGGGTACGAGCTTTAACCGCCAGCACCATTACAGTATTTAGGAACAGGGTTTTAGCCACTGCCACACCATTTCTTTAATCACGGCATGGGTTTTTATAACCAGATTAATGCTTAAACAATAAATGTTGTGGCTAGAGCTGTAATTAATTTAGCCAGCGAAACCACCTTGTGATTTTAACGATATACAAATAATAGGGAAACAAATTTTACACCCTTTTTTAAAGGTTCATCTTTAGTGGACTTTTGTTTCACTTTTATATATGTATAAATCTATTGATTTACGATTTAAAATGATAGTTAAATTTAACTAAATTTTATTGTTTGCAAATTAAAATAACCCTTGTTGTTGTACCAATTGTTACTCTTGTATAAATCATTGGTTTCCCATTCTACAATTTACAATAGTATTATAGTATGTTATTCATTGACATTTCATTGTTATGGGCTTTTCTATTATCAGGTACTATGGTTTCATTTAACATATAGTATGTCGTTATGCGGTTCAAGTAAACTATGTCGATTATTAGACTGACATACTTAATAAGAATTAATGGTAGATATTTCCGTGAAATATTTATGGCTGATGTGTTAGATTGTATTGTGATGTAAAATAGTATTATGTTATGTTATTGATTAATGTTATACAATTAGTATTATTATTTAGTAATGAGGAATTTGTAGTTAATTGAATTTATACTATTTTTAAGGGTAGATTGGCAACTCGTCAACTAACGAAAAATTTAAGGGAGTAACGGATCTGTATTTACTACTAATTGAGTCATAGATGATGCCTTGTCATGATGATGGGTGGTTTTTGTCAGAGTTCTTTTGGATTTGCACTTTCCGTAGTGGTCGTGGTTTTCCTTAAGTCTTAGTGTACCTAGTTGTAAGCATTTTATTGCTTGGTCTGCTTGTGTCGGGCGGGATGTAGACACCTCCTTGTAGCCGTTGTACATAAGTTTGTGCATGTGATTATTTTTGTGTAAAGAATCCAGTGCCGTATCAAGAGTCTCGGGCCCTTTAAAGGCAGGGTTTCCACTCTTGCGACACACCTGACGGCGATTACTAGTTTCTGCCTGAGTAGTCGGCCAAGAGCCTATCTGACCTTCTCTCTCTCCGGAGCAGAGGACTAAGATTAAACGCCTTGATTTCCTGTGCAGAAATAGTAAAATCTACTAATATGGATTCTTCCTTATGTCTTTGGTCATTTAATGCTTGCAGTACTTGTTGTGCGCCTTATGTCTTCTGGTTGTGATCTTCATGGTTGCGTCTTGTTAGTCGTTGGGTGGAGACGTAGAGTCAAGTGTGTCTGTTTCCTTTCTACACGCGTGCACACACTTTAAAAAACAAAAAAAAAATTGCACCTGTTATTAGAGTTGTTGTCGTAATGAGGAGGTCGCTACACTTTATGGTATCTTGGTCCACTTATCATAAACTGTCTATGTAGCTCTTTCTTCAACCTTCTTGTTGGTATTTGTGTCTTCTTTGTATGAATTTTCACCCATGCATCCAAGATGTGTTAAGTTTTTTGGCACTTGAGAGTTTCTTAAGCTCTTCCTCAATGAGACAACATCTTGTTCAAGTTTCTCACAATATTCTTCTTTCTTCATCGTTTGGACATTCCTTACTTCTCTTATTCTTCTTTCTTCTTTGAGTAGATTTTTCAAGCAAATGTTTTATTCTCTTAGTTTCTCAAAGTATTCTAATTGTTTCTTCAATCTTACAATTGTCTTTTCACAACTACACAATTCACTTCTTAGTTTTCTATGTGTGTCTTTGAGCTTTCTATTTTCAATCTCAACATGCTTCAATTTTTTAAGATTAGCATCTTCTTGTTGAATAATTATTTTTTCATGATTTTCTTCTTCTTCATTGGAATTTTCTTCTTTAGTTTCATCTCTTTCAATCCTTGGATGAGGAAATTCAAATTCAACATGTCCTACTCCTTCACAATTAAAGAAAAAGAACTGACCTCTATTTGCTTCTTTGAAATCTGAGATGTTGTAATTTGTTTCAACTTCTTCTTCTTCTTATTCTGATTCTTCTCTTGCATAAAGGTCTTGTAGCTTGTCCCAAATATCTTTTGATGATGCACATGATACCACCTTGGATTTCACTAAATCTGTCAATCCATCTAGGATGGTATCTATTGGAAAATTTTTGTTCCTTTTTTCTTCCTTCTGAGCTGCAGTCTTTGGTTTCTTCAAAGCATTGTACCGTAAAGAAACTAAGAACCAAACATCTACCCCAAGAGATTTCAAGTAAGTTTCCATTCTATTATTCCAGTATTGAAAATTGCTTCTAGCAAATGGTGGAATCCAATTTAGAATTTTGTCTTCCATTTCTTCTTAGGATCTTCCTTCCTGTGGTTAAACAGTACTAAAGGTAACCCGCTCTAAAACCAATTGTTGATACCGAGAAGGGGGTGAATTAGTCTCAAGTACAATTTAAAAAACTTTTCAACTTATACTTAAACCATTCAATTATATCCAATGATCAATTAACAATAATATAATAGTTACACCAATACACCACAATACACCATGCATAATATATGAGAAATAATCAATAGTTATTGTTCAAGGGAAGTAACAACTTCTAAAGGTAGCGACAACTTCCAAATGTATAGGGAGGGATAAAACTGCAAGAGGAATATACAATCCTCCAATATGAAGAGATATTTGAACTCTCCATCCTTTCCCCTTCCTTCCGCCCAGGAATATATGAGAGATAATAAAAATTTACATTAAATCATCATCATCAACCAACCATCACATAGAACCTGATAATGCTTCCTGATACTTCTTAAATTTATGCAATTCTTCAATTCTTGGAATACTCTGATCCTGTATATAATATTACTCAATGTATTCTCTAAAACTTTTCCAAGTTTCACTCCCTGAATCCTCCCCAAAAAGAAGTTATAGAGGGAAGGGTAGACCTTGTTCAATTCTAGTTTATTCAGGAGAAAAAACTTGTACAGAATGCCCCGCACTCAATATTTAACATCAGATTTTGAAACTCACACACACGAAAATTAAGTACGTACTATTTCCAATTAAATTTGTTCCACTTCATTTGGATTCTCTATGAATAAGTTATGGATATTTTACCCGGAACCCCTGTTTATTGACTAGCTTCATGACTAGTCAAAAACCCTATCTTCCATAGAGTGTATCTCCAGAATTATAGTGAACAAAGAGATGAATTTTTTACCATAGGTACCTTGATATGTATTCTCAATACCATATCAATTTCACCATATGAATCATTCTATAAAATAATTTATAGAAAAAATGGTAAGATGACCTGTAAATAACATACCTTAGAACACATCACCAAAAGACTTCATCCTCCCTTGAAATCCAACCTTCTTTACTTATGATTTCCTTTGAAATTCGAATTGTGTATCAAATGAATGTATAATTCTATGTATTTATACCATTTATATCACTTCCTTTTAACATTAGGGCCGACCTAACACTTTCTTATTTTGTAATTCTTTTCTTTAATTATCTTCAGGGCCTACATGTACTTCCTTCTTCAATTCACTTTGTTATATTCAAAAATTCATTTCTCCTCAACCATGAGGCTCCATGTGATGTGCCACCTACCACCGGAAACAACATGATGTATATTATCCATCCATGGGTTTCGTTTTTTCATGTACGTTGTCCTTCATTTCCAAATATCTTCATCAATCTTGCGGTCCAAAGCCAATGACTATGATTGACATCAATGACAACAACCAATCTTCCAACAACAACCCTTTTCATTTTTCCCGAAAATTTCTTACAAGACGCACATTTTCTTATTTCTAAATATGAATCTTTAAAAATTGTTGGAAAATAATAACCAACTCTTATTATTTTATGTATTGTAGTTGTTGGTGAAAAATGACCACCACAAACTCCTTCAAGAAATTCTTTAATTAGCTATTGCAATTTTGTTGCATCTACACATTGTAACAAAATTCTGTCAAAATTTCTGTGAAACATGATTTGAGCATGTAAAACAATCCAAATTACTAAAAAAAATAAAAATAAAAATTCAGGTAATAAAGCTTACTCTTATTGTCATCATCAACACAGATTCGATAATTTTAAAGAACTTTTTGTTGAAAATTTGACCACGGTCATTACTTTGATAAAACCTTAATAATAAATTCCTCTAAGACTAACTTAATATATTTAAATTTATCTTGGAAAACCTCTATATACATAATATTCCTTCGACTACACTTTTTTGTTTATATAGTAATCCAAATAGGTAATAATTTGAGCCATTGTGTTTTTTGACAATGAACCACTGCACCTCTTCTTTTAATTTTAAACAATAATATTGATAACAATCTATTTAACTTAACGAATTCAAAACCTTTGTATTTTATCCCTTCGCGTGAAAACAAGATATTTTAGCAAGCAAGGAATGGTTGCTTGCCAATCTTGTCAAATTATTCCACAAATCATTTAAATTTTTACAGAAATTGAATTATGCACAGTTGCTTTCTTCAACCCACTTTTTCCAAATGACTACGCGATAAAAAATACGGGCTTATCCACTTAAGCGATTCTCTTAGTGCCTTTATTTCTCCCTTATTATTTTACATCGGACATCGTTCAAAAGTTCACAGGATTATTTACATTTAGACCCTTTGTGCCCTTATACAACTCCTTTACCTTATCATATGACCTGGCGTTGGAACCAAGTCCTCTGGACTTCAAGACTTCAAGCTATTATCCCTCTTCAATCTTCCATCTCTCCTCAATTTTGACATGTCGAAGTGATTACATAATTATTTCACTTCTTGATCTAACAATTGAGAAACGTTCCAAAGGGATCTTAGATCAATGGTATGCGTGATTCCGTTACTCCGAGACTCTAGGATCTTGTGGCTTACCCTGTCTTTCAACTATACTTGATTAGAAGGTGAAAAATTCTCTTGAAGTTCCTCCTTGATCTAGTGGTTTTCAAGATTTCAGGGCTTCAACACTCCGGGATATTACAACTCTAAAGTTATTAAACTCCTCATAGTCATACCTCATGAAGTACTTAGGCCATCTTTCCACTGCTCAATCTAACAATTGAGAAACATTTTGAAGGGATCTGTAGTGACTGTAAATAAAATTTTTGATATAAATCATTTCAATTGCATAAATAAATTAATCACCAGAACATATAAAATTTATTGAGCTAAACACAATAGCTTACGGACAACCTCATAACACATCACATTCCTTAAATTGCCTAAAACAAATACATAAATTAACATACCTTGGTCTAATGCTAACCCTTCGCTTGTTGTTCCTGCTGTTGCCTTGCCTAGCTTGAAGCCACAGACCAACTCTGCACAAAACCGAGTTTCCACCCTGCTGAAGCAGGAGCATCCACACTTCCTCAAACGAACCAGCACGAAGAGAAGGAAGAGATAGCTGGACAAGCCAACAACCTTCAGATTTTGAATTCTACCTTGGTATTGTTGCGCCGTCGTTTAACTAAAGGCATTCAAAGCTGAGCGCACTTGTATTGTATTAAAAATAAGAAGGCATTTAACAGTTTTAAATGTTGGTAGATAGGGTTAGCTGTAGATTAGACAGTTTCATTTTCCAGGAGGGAAAACGAATATAGGCACTCTCCTTGTATAATTGAGATTATTATTCAGCATTAGAGAAGAGAAGAGCAAGAGAGAAAGCAGAGCAGGGAACTTGTGAAGAACACCCATGTACAGTTATTGAATTAATAGGAAGACTTTGATTCAAGTCCATGGATGTGTTTGATATCTGTGTGTTGTTGATATTATGCTGTTGCATGTTTGCTCCCCTTTATGCTTATCTTTTATATGCTACATATGTGATTGCCTACCAGGTTCGAAACCTGAGAGAATGAGGGAATGAGTTTCAATTGTTTCTCTACTGAAGTCTGGAGATTCCTGCATAGAGTGCAGTTGAATTCCTCCGCATAGAGTGCGTGAGGCGGCTGAGCAGTTGAAATTTTGTTCTCTTTTTCCCAGAGTCGAGTTGGGTTATTCGAACCGTGCAGGTGAGTGCAGTTCGAATTGAAGTCTCAGAACCGAATCTGAGAGAAGGAGGACTGGACCGTGTTAGCAGGATTGCACAGGTCTAGATGACTTCAACGCTTGAGAGCTGTTGGAAGTCGAGCACAGGAAGGACGTGAGAAGTCTCTGAAGGAGTCAGAGAACCAAATCTCAGGAGGGGTAGTTCCTTTCAAGCATCGTAGGAACAGGCCTGAAAGAGATTTGAACCAAGGGAGAGCTTGGAAGCCGGAGGATTCTCAAGAGGAAGAGAATCGACGACATGTAACTCCAGTGAAGTTCCGCGGAATCCCGAGGACCGTCATATCATGGAGGAGTTGCGCGGGAGATAAACCCATAAGCACCGGTGTGGAGAATTGAAGTCCATCGGACTTCGGGGTTTTCGGCATTCGGAGGTTGGCAAGGTGGGGTTTTACACCCCGTATAATCGTGAGTCGCGATTTCCCAAATCATTCCGAACCGTTGATCCAGACCGGGGCACGTGGCGCGCGATCCATGAGGATCAGGGTTCGACGTTCGGTGTTTCCTGGAGGAAAGAGTTCAAACTCTTTGAAATCTTGATCGGCGATTTCTCGAATCAATCGAGGCCGTTGATCGGAGAGGGGACACATGGTGCAAGACCCTGTGGAGTCGGAGTTCGGGGTTTTGCAAGGACCGTGGTCTTGTGCATCAGGAAATGCGAGTTCCTGAATCACGATTTCCCGATAGAATGAAGGGGTGACAAGTGTCAAGGCGTTAGGCCCCAGCAGAGGTGCTGACAGGTGGCATGATATCGGGGTTTTGGTCTTCGGCGTTTGATGAGGCGAGAGCTCATACTCGCTAAAATCGCGAGTAGCGATTTCCAGAATCAGTAGGGACTGTTGATTTCTACGGGACAGGTGGCATGAGATCCTGAGAGATCGGGGTTCGGCATTCGGGACTTTCCACTGCAAAGGAATTGTGAACAACGAAATCGCGATCCCGCGATCCCCGATAGAGTAGAGAGAGGAGGTGACGTGGCAAGGAGATAGCACCCAGGTACATCGGAGTTCGGGGTTGGGGTTTTGATTTGCACAGGTATTGTGTCAACAGGATTCGCGAAATTGCGAAGCCCGATTTCCCGATTTCCGAAGGGGAAGTCGCCGAGGGAGCCTACTGTGGGTAGTGAACTCCCAAATTGGAGAGGAAGAGTATTTTGACTCTTCGGGCCCGTGTGTTGAAGAAAGGTCCTGGTGGGAGCGGCTTGCTCGGTGAGGGGCAGCTTGCGTCACCTGCCAACTAGGACAATTACCTAGCTCCAGGATACCATATGGATATCCTA
>JZKD02S1673144.1:781315-794681 GCA_000966675.3 Picea glauca | reverse complement strand
TCTCTCTCCTTGGCTATGTTTGGTGTGGAAAACTTGGTAGTTGGTTCTTTGATTTTTTCCGTAGCTCCCTCTCCCTCCGTCGGCTGGATTCAGTCGCTCTGTCAAAATTGGGGGTTTTGTTCTATTTATATTCCTCGATTGTTTGCAGGGTAAAACAATAAATATTGTTGTTATATTCATAGACATGAAGTGTTATTCGCCATATTTTACCAAAATAACATGAGCTTTGGCGCTTTTCTATGAACATTGCATTCAGAGTTGATATAAACAAGAAAATGAAAATATATTTGCTAGATCTTTTGAAATGCAATTTCATTGGCCTGAAAGACTTTGGTCAAAGAAGCTGGCCCGACTATTATCTATGCATTGAAATGTCTGCTGCTGTCAATAATCCATTATTTGTTTGGACAAACCCATCATCAACTACAATCTGTGGAATATGGTAGAAAATGAAACGTTATTTTTTTGTTCAAGAATTACCTGTGGATTATAATTCCCAACACAATGTGTTTTCCATATGGCGAAAGTTTAGATAGACACCTCTTCATCTTGGAGATGTCGTTCTAAATTTTCTTCAACCATATTTCGTTTCTCATCTTTTATAAAGGCATTTTAATGTTTCTCTTTCCTGTCTCTGATGGGTTTCTATTGTTCTTCAATCTGATCCCTACACGTAGCTTCCTAAATTTCAAAAGAGCTAAAATCGTTACTAGTAGTCTCGGATCAAATGCAATCTTTCTGTGACCGAACTCTGAAGTGCATGTTTAACTAAATCAATTATTTCATTTGGATATTTGGAAATGGTTTCGGTTTCTGTATTTGATTTATTTGTTCATTTTTTAGTTGATAAAAAAATCTTCGTCTCAAGCCCAAAAAGATTTATCTGACTTTAATGGATGTTTTACGGTTTTTTTTTTTGTATGTTGTATTTGGCATGGTATGGTTTTTCTTGTATTTTTGGAATTTGTTTGAATTTTTATCTCAGTCCTGGACCATGGAGGATCACGCAGGAGGGTGTTATGGATAATCAAATGGTTTCTCATTGTCCATGGGTGTATTTTGATGTTCAATATGGGTGGATTTGGTAGGGTTTCTAGGTTTCTTTGATTTTCACGCAGTTTATGAAATTTCTAGCCCTTTTTCTACTAGATTTATATCAGTTTGTAGAAATCGAAGCATAAATCATCATTTTCAATTGCCCACCTTCCCCAAAAAAATAAGACCAATGGCCAATCTTATCCAATAAATGTCTTGCTACTCAGATCTGTGATGCATATACAACAGAAAAGGATTCGAGATCTTTGTAGACCTAGTACGACATAGCAACAAATAGATCAAACCCACTTTATCTAATGGTTTCTTCCTCCATCCAGAACCAACCCAATTGACAACAGACAACCTCTGAATTGTTTAAGATAATAATCTGAAGTAGATACCGGTAACTACAGAAACTGATCTATAAAATATGTAGTGAAGTATATACACAACGATCTATAAAATTGCGTAACAAAGTATATACACACTCACTTCCTGGAGTAGAAGACCTATTTCTGTCTGCTGACAAAAACGTCTCCGCTGAGAATGTTCCCACCACGCGATGGTATGCATTCAGTCAGCTTTTCCATTATCCTTGTCTGATCCGGACATTGGAAAACATGCAGGCCATTGAAGAGGGTGGAAGTTGTGGATTGGGTGTATGTTTCTTCTCCCACAATCTTCCATGAGCGAGATGAACGAAGTAACTATGGTGGGCTTGTGTTTGATAGTCTGGGGGATCCCACTGCATATGCAAATGCAGGTAAATAGTGTCTTATTAATCTCTCAATCAGTGAAATTCGTTCGTTTATGCCTTTGATTTAATTTAATCTAGAAAAACATAGCTACCTGTTTTCATGATCCTATATAATATTTTTTTATGGTATTTGTTCTTTCTATCAAACTTGCAAGTTGTTATTCCAATCCTCGTAGCTTGTTACCAGACGAATGTTTTTATTCTGCCAATTGGTGTCCCTCTTTCCAGGAAGTCTACCATACATTTATTCCCTAATACATTTGCTCCAACTACTATAGGAGGAAGATCCCACCCAAAGTAGTACTAATAGGTCACATGTGTTCCTTGAGATTTACTTTGCAAGGCACGAATAACTTTTCAACAGGCATTGCCACCTCCAAGTAAAATATTGCAGTTGTTTTCACAGATTTCATTCATTTTGAACATCTTTGTACTGTAAGGCTTTGTTGTCCAAATGCATGCTGTGTATCTTTTTTTGGGTAAATTTCAGCAGCAAAACACGGCTTCATCTTGTCAAATTTGGTAAATTTTTGTAGAAATTTGGCATCTATAAATGAGTTAAAAACATTGTTCCCATTGCCACGAATTTCACCATTTCAGGTTTTCCTAGATTAATTGTCTTCATTCTAGCCTAATTGTAACATCCCGCTCTGGCGCACTTACCAAAATTATTCTTTGAGGACACTTGCTCGCAAGTGATCTGGATTTTTATGATCATAAAACTTTTTCCTTCATTATGATGCGTTAAGTTATATGACAGGATGTTTTTACTACTTTGGTGTAGACAGGTGCTGCTGACTCAGTTTCATTGAGTGTGCAGGGTTCCAGACCTTGAGGATGCAGAGGCATCGGTGGAACTCCCTTGGACTCTGGATTGAGTCAGGGAGTGGGCTATTTGAGTCGTTTCATTTATGGTGATATTGTTTTGTTTTGATGATATGCTATTGATTTTATGATATGTTGTTGACATGATCTGACATGATGGTTGATGATGCAGGCTAACGATAGCTTTCCGACCAAGACTCACATATGGAGTAAAGGGGCCACACACGAGTTCCAGAGAGATTGAGGGAGAGGTGTGGACAACATCCCTGCCACAGCCTACAAGCACTCCTGCCGTGGCTCGAACTGTAGGTTAACAATTACCTAGTTCGAGAGGATCCACGATGCCGCGAGGGAAGAATGCAACAGTCGCTTACGATGATTCTAAGGGGCGCGCAATAAGGCGAGAGCCTTATTCCTTAGAGCCCTTAGTCTCCCACAAGTTCACTTGGCGGAGTGTTGACTCCAGGGGTTATAGAGTCTACCAATCTAATGCAGGAGCATCTACGACTTATCATGCGAGCCAGCACATGGAGGAAAGATCATACAGCTAGACAGTGCCAGCACATACATTTTTGAATCACTTTGAAGAGACTGTTGTGTCGTCGTTTGAATGAAGGCATTCAAAGCCAAGCACACTTGTATTGTAAAGTAGATAAGAAGGCATTTAATTGTATTAATGCTATTAGATAGGAATTAACTGTAGATTAGACAGTTTTGCTTTCGAGAGGGAAAACGGATTATAGGCACCCTCCTTTGTATTATTGGAATTATTATCATCATTCTCATTCATACAGGAGAAGAGAGGAGCAGAGCAGAGAGAGCTTGTGAAGAACCCCATGTACAGACATTGAATTAATAAGAAAGATTTGATTCGATCTCATGGATGTGTTTGATCTCTGTGTGTTGTTGATATTATGCTTTTGCATGATTGCTTCTTTTTATGCTTATCTTCTATATGCTGCATATGTGATTGCGTATCAGGTTCGTAACCTGCGAGAATGAGGGATTGAGTTTCAATTGTTTCTCTACTTAAGCCAGGAGATTCCTGCATCGAGTGCAGTTGAATTCCTCCGCATAGAGTGCGTTGAGGAGGCTGAGCAGTTGAACTTTTGTTCTCTTTTGCCCAGAAGTTGTGTTGGGTTATTCGAGCCATGCAGGCGAAGTGCAGGTTGGATTGAAATCTCAGTAGTCAGTCTGAGGGAAGAGAGGTCGGGTTGCTGTGACTGTGGAAGCGCAGAACCTGAAAGACTTCAAGTACTATTGAGAGTAGTTGAAGGTTAAGCCGAGGAAGTGTGCGCAAACACTCTGGAGGAGTCGGAGTTGGTAAAAGATTAGGAGAGTTAGAACCTTTGCTTCAGTCGCATAGGACGAAGTTGGTGAAGCGGAGAGCTCTTCATAGGAAGAGAATCGACGACTTGAACTTGTTGTGAAGAGTCGCGAAATCCCGCGGACCGTCGGATCACGGAGGAGTTGCGAGGGGGTTAACTCGCAGGTGCACAGGAGAACCCGTTTTCCATCGAACATCGGCATATCAGGGGTGGTGAGTGCAAGAGTTGCATGCACGTCGAAATTGCGAGTTGCGATTTCCCGATTATATAGGAGCCGTCGATCATCGGAGAGATAGGTGGCACGAGATCCCAAGAGTCGGGACTCGGCACTTCGGCGTTTTCGAAGTCGAAGGGAGGACAGAGAAACTGCGAAGTCCCGAGTTGCGACGGGTCCCACGGAGATGGAGCGGATGACAACACGTGGCATTGCGCATTGGCCTTCGGGGTTTGGAAGGTGAGTAGACTGCTACCTTTCATCTGCCAATTTCCCGATAGGGAAATCCCCGATACACATAGGTGTTGACCATTGACATCGGGGATCGGGATTCGGAGTTTCATATTGCACGCGAGTGCGCATAAAGTTCGCGAGTCCGCGAAACCCGATTTCCCGACTGGAGAAAGGGAGATCGTCGAGGAGAATAGCACTGTGGGTGAAAGGCTCCCGAGTGGAGTGGAAGAGTACTTGTAGACTCTTCGGGCCTGTGTGAGTTAAGAAGGTCCTGGTGAGAGCGACTGTGTGTCGAGGCAGGTTTCTATAAAGTGGTATCAGAGCTGGAGTGTCTTTGTTTTCTGAAGCAGAGATAGAAGAGATACATCATGCCGCCCAGAAGAGGAAGGCAGTCACCTGATCGTGAGGACAGGGATGCCCGAAGAAGGGGTAGGCAAGCAGGGAATCTAGAAATGGAACGCCAAATACGAGATCTCAGGGCGAGACTCGAAGAGATGGAGACCACCCAGAGGCGTGGAGTTGGTACAACAGAGTTCAGCGATCCCGAGATTGAAGAGAAAGATGGACATGACCAAGAAGAGGTCTCAACAGAAGATGCCTTGACAGAGAGGTTAATCAGAGCCATTTCGAGGATGAGCTCGAAGACAAAGATGGACATTCCCGTCTATGAGGGAAGTCTAAATGCAGAGGAATTGCTGGATTGGATCCGAGCATTGGACACCTACTTCGATTACGAAGACATCGAAGAGGACAAGAAAGTAAAGCATGCTATTACCAAGCTGAAGGGACATGCAGCCTTATGGTGGGACAAGTTGCAGGTAGACAGGCATTCCAAAGGAAAAGAGAAGATCAAAAGCTGGGATCGGATGATCGCCAAGATGAAGGTGAAATTCATTCCGAGGGATTACCAGATCACTCTGTTCAGGCGTATGCAGAACCTGAGACAGAAGCTGATGACGGTGAAAGAATACACCGAATAATTCTACAGGCTCAACATTCGAGCTGGTCATCGGGAGAGTGATGACGAAAAGGTGGCAAGATATCTGAATGGTCTCAGGTATGACATTCAAGACGAGTTGAGCATGGTTACCATCCACACAGTTGAGGATGCGTACCAGATGGCTCTCAAAGCCGAAGAAAAGCTGAGCCGCAAGCAGGGACAGCGAGGGCGAGGTAGAAGCCAACCTAGAGGCAAAGCAGTTGCCCAAGAAAGAACTCAGAAACCCAAGGAGGATTGGAAGAGACCTCAGGGAAAAGTGGAAAGAGGTGGAACCTCACAGTAGAGGCAGCAAACTTCTAAGCCAAGGAGACAGCAAGATGATCAACAAGGAGGCTACGCTGATGCCAATATATTTCCTCGTACCCGAGGTAGAGGAAGAGGCAGAGGAGGAGTTATCACATATTTTACATGTGGTAAAGACGGACACAAAGCCGTGGACTGTCCAGACAGGAAGATGGACAGAGGAAAAGCTCACATCGTTGAGGCACAGCAGAGGCGTGATGTTGAGAGCGAAGATGCGGACAACGAAAGATCGCTTGGGACGCATAAGGTCCTTTTGACACCTAAGAAGGAGGTGAACATCTCAGTGCAGAGAAGCAGACTGTTCAGGACGGCTTACACAGCCAAGGACAGAAAATGCAAAGTCATCATCGACAGTGGGAGCACTGATAATCTCGTTACAGCTGAAATGGTGGAGAAGTTGGAGCTGGAAACGACTAAGCACCCGAGTCCATATAAAGTCTCATGGTTACAAAAAGGACACTGGGTAAGTGTCACTAAACAATGCTTAGTTAAATTTAAAATTGTGAATTACCACGACGAGATTTTGTGTGATGTCATTCCCATGGACGTATGTCACGTATTGCTGGGTAGACCATGGCAGTATGATAGAAATGTTGTTCATGATGGGAGGATGAACACATACACCTTGGAGAAGGATGGGAGACTCCATAGGTTGCTTCCGATAAAGGATAAGGAAGTAAAGCCAGAAGTTAGCAGCATGATACTTCTCATGAGTGGGAAAGAACTTCTCATAGATCTAGAGAAGAATGAGGATCCATAATTCTTTGTTGTCAGGAAGCCGAGGGTTGTCTTGACAAGCACAAGAGTGGATGACTTGCTAGAGGAGATTTAGGAACTGCTGGGAGAGTTCGCTGATATCATCGTGGACGAACTACCTCGTTCTTTGCCACCGATGAGGAGTGTGAGTCACCATATTGACCTCATACCCATAGCAAGTTTGCCAAATAAGGTAGCATACAAGTTGACACCTCAGGAGAACGAGGAAGTCAAAAGGCAGGTACAGGATCTGCAAGACAAGGGACTAGTGAGAGAGAGTCTTAGTCCATGTGTTGTTCTGACAGTACTAAGTCCAAAGAAGGATGGAGGCTGGAGGATGTGTACAGACTCCAGGGCAATAAATAAAATCACCATCAGGTACAGGTTTCCACTGTCGAAAATGGACGACTTGATGGATTTCCTGAGCGGGGAAAATTATTTCTCAAAGATAGATCTCAAGAGCGGATATCATCAGATCCGGATGCGAGAAGGAGATGAATGGAAAACAACATTCAAGACAAACGAGGGTTTGTACGAATGGTTGGTCATGTCGTTTGGGTTGACAAATGCACCAAGCACATTTATGGGGCTGATGAATGAAGTCCTGTGGGAATTCATTGGTAAATTTGTGGTCGTGTACTTGGACGACATACTGATTTTCAGCAAGACCAAGGCTAAACACTTGAGGCATTTGGCCATTGTGATGAGAAGGCTACAGCAGGAGAAGTTGTTGATTAATTTGAAGAAGGGTTCCTTCATGCAGACAGAACTCATTTATTTGGGTTTTGTAATTTCAGCGAATGAATTGAAGATGGATCCTGAGAAGGTTGAAGTGATCAGGAATTGGCCATCACCGAGAAATGTTTTTGAGGTAAGGAGATTTCATGGTTTGGCAAGCTTCTACAAGAAGTTCATTCAAAACTTCAGTGGAATCAGCGCCGCAATGATGGACATTGTGAAGAAGCGGCATAAGGTTTTTCAGTGGACAGCCGAGGCTGAACAGAGCTTCAATCTGTTGAAGCGGAAAATTACTGAGCAGTCGATTCTGGTGCTGCCGGATTTTTAGAAGACCTTCCAAGTGAAGTGTGATGCTAGCGGATATGCTGTTGGAGGGGTATTGAGTCAAGATGACAGACCTGTTGCATACTACAGTGAGAAGTTGGATGATGCGAAGCTGAAGTACTCCACGTACGATAAGGAGTTCTATGCCATCATATAGGCATTGAAAAAATGGAGGCATTACTTGATACCCAAGGAATTCGTTTTGTACAGCGATAACCACGCATTACAATTCGTGAGTCAGCAAGAGAAGCTGAATCAAAAGCATGCGAAATGGGTAGAGTACATGCAGAATTTCACGTTTGTGATAAAGCACATTTCGGGGACCGCGAACAAGGTGGTTGATGCCTTAAGCAGGAAGTGCTTGTTGCTGCAGGAATTCAGGGTCAAAACTTTGGGTTTTGAGAATTTAAAAGATATGTATGCAGGTGACGCAGACTTTGGCGAGGCATACGAGGAATCCGAGAACCCAGTTCTTAGGGATAGGAGTCCGTGGATTGACTACCTGATCCAGGATGGATTGCTGTTTCGGAGCAACCAATTGTGCATTCCAGATTCCTCTATGAGAGAGAATTTGGTGAAGGAAAAGCACAGCGGGGGCTTATCAGGTCATTTTGGACATGACAAGACATTCGCCAAGTTGAGTGAATCATATTACTGGCCTGGCATACGCGTAGATGTTAAATGATTTGTTGACAGGTGCCGGATATGTCAACATGCAAAAGGCCGAAAGCAGAACATAGGGTTCTACCAGCCGTTGCCCATACCTGAGAGGCCATGGGAGGCGATCAGTATGGATTTCGTTTTGGGTTTACCAAGAACTCAGCGAGGAGTAGATTCCATTTTTGTGGTGGTGGACAGGTTTTTGAAGATGGCACATTTCATTCCATGTCATAAGACCAGTGATGCAACCCACATCGCGAATTTGTTTTTCAAAGAGATCATGCGATTGCATGGATTGCCGAGAAGCATAGTCTCGGATAGGGATACCAAGTTCATAGGACATTTCTGGAGGATGCTATGGAAGAAGCTAGGGACTGACTTGGCATTCAACTCTGCTTACCATCCGCAGACAGATGGGCAGACGGAAGTGGTCAACAGAAGTTTGGGGGATCTGTTGAGAAGCCTAGTGACTGAGCATCACAGAAGTTGGGATCAAATATTACCACAGGCAGAGTTTGGGTACAACGATTTGGTGAATCGAAGTATAGGTAAGAGCCCATTTCAGATTTTGTATGGGACACAACCGAGAGGAGTGTCTGATCTTAGGGAGCCAGAACAAGCTGAAACTAGCAGCGCGAGAACTAAGGAATTCGCTGAGGCGATGCAAGAACTTCACACACAGGTGAAGCAACGATTGCAGAAGGTGAACCAGGAATATAAGCGCAGAGCCGATCAGAGAAAAAGGCAGCTTCAGTTTGAAGTAGGAGACATGGTTCTAGTGCACCTGAGGAAGGAAAGGTTCCCAAGGGGAACATACAATAAGCTCAAGATGAAGAAGATCGGGCCATGCAAAGTCCTGAAGAAATTTGGGGAGAACGCATATGAGCTTGAGTTGCGAGAGGGCATTGGGATATCCCTGATATTTAATGTCTCGGACCTATACCCATATAAGGCTGAAGATGCAGGAGATGGAAATGTTGAGGAACCAGTCATTCAGTGGCAGAAGCAATTGCTAGTTGCACAGAAGCCTCAGATGGAGTGCATACTGGACAAGAGAGTAGGCAGTAATACCAGGAGGAAATAATATTTTGAATACCTGGTAAAATGGAAGAACCACCCAGTGGAGGATGCCAGTTGGGAGACAAAGGCCGTTATATAGAAGCATGGGAATAGTGTGCGGGAGCTCATGGACAGGAGCCCATGAAATATTTTGAGCCAAGGAGTATGATGCAGGAGCATCTACGACTTATCAAGCGAGCCAGCGCATGGAGGAAAGATCATATAGCTGGACAGTGCCAGCACATACATTTTTGAATCACTTTGAAGAGACTGTTGAGCCGTCGTTTGAATGAAGGAATTCAAAGCCGAGTGCACTTGTATTGTAAAGTAGATAAGAAGGCATTTAATTGTATTAATGCTGTTAGATAAGAATTAACTGTAGATTAGACAGTTTTGCTTTCGAGAGGGAAAACGGATTATAGGCACCCTCCTTTGTATTATTGGAATTATTATCATCATTCTCATTCATACAGGAGAAGAGAGGAGCAGAGCAGAGAGAGCTTGTGAAGAACCCCATGTACAGACATTGAATTAATAAGAAAGATTTGATTCGATCTCATGGATGTGTTTGATCTCTGTGTGTTGTTGATATTATGCTTTTGCATGATTGCTTCTTTTTATGCTTATCTTCTATATGCTGCATATGTGATTGCGTATCAGGTTCGTAACCTGAGAGAATGAGGGATTGAGTTTCAATTGTTTCTCTACTTAAGCCAGGAGATTCGTGCATCGAGTGCAGTTGAATTCCTCTGCATAGAGTGCGTTGAGGAGGCTGAGCAGTTGAAATTTTGTTCTATTTTACCCAGAAGTTGTGTTGGGTTATTCAAGCCATGCAGGCGAAGTGCAGGTCGGATTGAAATCTCAGTAGTCATTCTGAGGGAAGAGAGGCCAGGTTGCTGTGACTATGGAAGTGCAGAACCTGAAAGACTTCAAGTACTGTTGAGAGTAGTTGAAGGTTAAGCCCAGGAAGTGTGCGTAAACACTCTGGAGGAGTCGGAGTTGGTAAAAGCTCAGGAGAGTTAGAACCTTTGCTTCAGTCGCACAGGACGAAGATGGTGAAGCGGAGATCTCTTCAGAGGAAGAGAATCAACGACTTGAACTTGTTGTGAAGAGTCGCGAAATCCCGTGGACCGTCGGATCATGGAGGAGTTGCGAGAGGGTTAACTCGCAGGTGCACAGGAGAACCCGTTTTCCATCGAACATCGGCATATCGGGGGTGGTGAGTGCAAGAGTTGCATGCACGTCGAAATCGCGAGTTGCGATTTCCCGATTATATCGGAGCCGTCGATCATCGGAGAGACAGGTGGCACGAGATCCCAAGAGTCGGGACTCGACACTTCGGCGTTTTCGAAGTCGAAGGGAGCACAAAGAAACTGCGAAGTCCCGAGTTGCGACGGGTCCCACGGAGACGGAGCAGATGACAACACGTGGCATCGCGCATCGACGTTCGGGGTTTGGAAGGTGAGTAGACCGCTACCTTTCATCTGCCGATTTCCCGATAGGGAAATCCCCGATACACATAGGTGTTGACCGTTGACATCGGGGATCGGGATTTGGAGTTTCATATTGCACGGGAGTGCGCATAAAGTTCACGAGTCCGCGAAACCTGATTTCCCGACTAGAGAAAGGGAGATCGTCGAGGAGAAGAGAAATGTGGGTGAAAGGCTCTCGAGTGGAGTGGAAGAGTACTTGTAGACTCTTCGGGCCTGTGTGAGTTAAGAAGGTCTTGGTGAGAGCGATTATGTGTCGAGGCAGGTTGCTATCACAATCTGTCAATTCAGCGAGTGGCACCCTTGGAGCACGTGGTGCATCATGAAGGGCATGCTGCGCAAAGAATTGCAAGTCAGTGAGTGGCACCCTTGGAGCACGTGGTGCATCCTGAAGGGCACGTCGCGCAACCGAAGCAAACAAGGCGAGTGGCACCCTTGGAGCACGTAGTGCATCCTGAAGGGCACGTCGCGTTAATGATGAGGATGACACAATCTAGATGACCCTAGACCTTAACGCCTGATAAAATTTAAAAAAAAAATGACTCCCCTAATTAAATTGTCGCCCTGTTCAAATCAAAACCTAAATTAAAACATCTCTAAGACAAATTTTGACAAGCCCTAAGAAAAGATCCTACAAAAAAATAAACCTAGGGCGTAAACTAAAACCCACCTAGGTGTTAATTAAAGTCTTCTTAAAAATAGAGGGGGTAAAGTAATGGGGGAAATAAATTAAGCGAAACCCTTGGCTTTTAAATGATAAAGAAAAAAATAAAAATTTATTAAAGTATGGGAGTACAAAAGCTAGGAATAAAAAAATATATATATATAAAATATATATATCTATTGAAAAGATTAAAAATCCGCATTTATCTTTGGGTTTAAATAATAATAAAATAATAAAAGAGAGGAATAAAAATGGAAATAAGGAAACTAGAAATAAGGGAAACTTAATATTGGAAAGTAGGGGACATAGGGTAAAAAGCAAAAAGGAATCTGTATTTAAGGAGTCACTAAAATTCAGAAACTTCATTTTAGGAAAGTGATTAAAAGCATGAGAGGGGATCTAGGAACCCTAGGAGAAATTTAAGGAGCGATTTTGGGGGAGTGAGGGAATTTAGTCTTTTAATTATTAAAAAGAAATTAATCTTTGGAGAACCCTAGGGATGAATGACACTTGGACGACGGAGATTGTTTAGAGGTTGCCATTAAAAACTAATTAATTAATGATTAGGAAGGTAGGTGGGTCTCATTTTTCTATAAAAGAAAGGGAAAAGAAGGAAGAGGGGATGAACGGTGAGCGTAACGTTACGCTGCCGAATTGTGTCTTGACGGTTTGCTTGTGAGGAGTTGGGTTTATCTCAACTCTGTTGGAGTGGTAGCTCAGCCGTTGAGGCGAGCTGAGACGCTAGTCTATCTCTGGTTCTTGTGTGGCCCCTTTGCGACTCAGGGGGCTAAGGGGGAAGCAGAGTACCCCTAGTGTTTGGCTGGGAGGTACCGGTGAGCCTTCTGCGGTCGGCGAGCAGAAGTGGCAAGGAGCGCGGGACATCATCCGAGGAAAGCGAAAGGCAACGGTATGATTTTAATTCTGGCAAAATTGTTTAAAAGTGGTTAGTGTTAAAATGTTTCTAATGTCTTGCTGAAAAAAGAACTTGTTCCTGGCAATTTTTTTATAAATGGTTAGCGTTAAATTGGTTCTGGCGATTCGTCTTATTTAAATGGTTACTGAATAAAAAAAAAATGTTTATCTCTGGAATACCTCCGTCAATTCATATTTACTCCTGGCAATTGTTTACCTTCTGGCAATCATTTGGCCCGACTGTTCTTTTTATCTTGGCAGTCTGTTTTAGTTCTGGCAATGCGTTTCTGGTCTGCGTTTCACATGGTTGAATGAGCTGGGTTTTACATTTTTGTTTTGGGGTGTTTTAAAGGGCTTTCCTTGTATTTATTGGCGGTTACCCCTGTGTGTCTGGGTCTGCCCTCAATTCAGAATGAGCATCCTTTTTCGTTTGAATGTTGTGGTATTGGGTGTTGTGCAAACTATTATAGGGAGTGGTTGTAACAGTTAAATTGGGGCTATTTTAATTTTTACAGTGAGCATTCATATGTGGGCGTTTTATTTACACACCGTGAGCAATTCATGCATGGGTCGTTTTTGTTTTTACTGAGGGTGTTTTTGCGACTGTTTTATTGGGCTTTTAACCTCGTGTATTGGCGTTTTTTTTCCATTTCCGTAGGCGTGTGAGTCATGGTGGGCGTCTTGCATTGGTGAATGGGCGTTTTTAATTGCTGAAGGCACGCACTTTGCTGGTGGGGTGGTTTACATTGAATCTGGGCGTTTTCTTTATTTTGCAGAGTGGGCTTTAATGTAAAACAGTGCGCGTTGATACCTCTTTACAGACTGCGTTTTTATTACTTTTTGCGTGTTAAGAGTGGTCAGCATATGGTCTGCGTGTGAATACTCTTGCGTTTTAAAAATGGAATGCATGTGGTTTACGTTCCTCATTCTTCTCTTTAATCAACTGACAATCGTGAGAAAAGTTTCCGGGATTGAATATGCTCCAAAATGTATTTTTATACATTGATTTTTGGCAACCGTTAGGCTCATTTGTGGTATGGAATGTCACTAAATACAAACTAATGCAA
>JZKD02S1673144.1:748458-772898 GCA_000966675.3 Picea glauca | reverse complement strand
TGGGCTTGAGCATTTCTTATGTGTCTTGGAGGTCCTAACCATTACAGGGTAGGACGGGCGGGAGGTCAGTCGTATTTAGCAGCCAGTTTTACTTTGTCGTGTGATCATCACTTATGCATGTGGTTACGTATCATGCATCCTGGTCATCTTCTTATGTTCATCCTAGTTGTGTCATATTCATCGTCGAGTGGCGACGCAGAGTCGAATGGGTTGTTGTAGTTTCCTTGTACACACGCACACACACACACAAAAAAAAAGGGGAGAAAAAAAAAATTGCACCTATTATTGGAGTGGTTGTCGTAACGAGGAAGGTCGTTACACTAATTTACGATAAAACATTGCAAATTTATGATAAAACTTCATTTTCGGCATTTTTGACCCCGAAATGACTTCGTACGATGCAAATTAGAAATAATATTCTACTATTTTAAAGCTATCTTTCGACAATTTTGACCCGAAATGACTTTATTTGATGCAAATTAGAGATAATAGTTCTTCCATTTTCGAGCATCTTTTAGTGATATCCTGACCGCTCCAAATTTCAGACCTTAACATTTGATACTCAATAAGTTGCTTCATTCAAAAAAAATTTACTTGGCAGATTTACAGTTTATCTCTAGAATTCATCCTTTTTCGCATAGTCGGTAAGATATTTCCTTATCAGTTCAAGATTTATACTTTCTTGCATAGTCTAGTGGAAGATTTTCTTCTGTCTGGGTTGAAGCAATGTACGCTTTTTGCATTTTGCAGTCCCAATGTTTGGTTTTAGAAAGGCTTTCTTTTTTTTCAAATGACCGAAACGTCCTAATTTTATCCATTCTTTTACATGTTAGAAGAGAAATTTGATTCCAAGAATGAGCGATCGACTTTAAGTTTTTTTTTTTATCACTTTATGGTGGAAGGGATTCTTTCATATTTAAGATTTTTTTTTTTTTGAACCTAATACTCTTTAGTCTTTGTACTTCTTACTTCTTTCAGGAGGTCAAGACCCTTATAGGCATGAAGGTGACTTGAATAAGTGGAGAGAGACTTGACACTGTGGGGAATTTCTTACATATTTCTCCTTATTTTATATTCAGGGTTTTCTTAAGGTTTGAATGTTACTTGGCTTACAGGTTAGGTGGGTATAGGTGGGTGGGTAGGTAGGTATGCCCTTGGTTCCAGATTTTGAACCAGGGCACTGATACCATTTGTAGTGACTGTAAATAAAATTTTTGATATAAATCATTTCAATTGCATAAATAAATTAATCACCAGAACATATAAAATTTATTGAGCTAAACATAATAGCTTATGGACAACCTCATAACACATCACATTCCTTAAATTTCCTAAAACAAATACATAAATTAACATACCTTGGTCTGATGCTAACCCTCCGCTTGTTGTTCCTACTGCTGCCTTGCCCAGCTTGAAGCCATGGACCAACTCTGCACAAAACCGAGTTTCCACCCTGCCAACTAGGACAACTACCTAGCTCCAGGATACCATATGGATATCCTGGCCCCTGTGCCCAAAACCCCTAGCAAACCGGTGCCCCCTGAACTAATCCTCCTGACTCCAGGTTTCAAACTCTCCTCCCTCCAAATCCAAGAGAAAAACCCCGTAAAAAATGATCCCCTCCTTCGTAAACCTCCTCCCCTCATATCCCTCCTCCACCTCCCTTTCACCCCATTTACTTCCTTACCTACACATAGTTAATGCCCCTTATCCCTTCCGTATACGTAAACTTTTTAATTTAAACAATATAATTTATTAATCTTTTTTTTTTTTTTTAATTTATTACCATGTTCATTCAATGTGATAGGTAATTAATTAAATTAATTAATTAATAAAAATTATAAAAATTAATTAATTAATAAATATTTAATTAGTATTATTATGCCAATCTTTGTTTAGTTAAAACCATGTTAAGACAATTAATCCCCTAATTAATTTTTACTTAATAATTCCTAAACATATATTCTACTAGGGTTGTTACAGGATCCTAGATGAATGGTCTATGTGATTTTTTACTCCGGAGCTCCAAAATATTGTGGATTACCCTATTCTTCCACTATACTCGATCGAAAGGTTGAGAAATCTGAAGTTCCTCCTTGATCCAACAATTGTTGGAATTTTGGGGCTTTGACACTATGAAATATTATAACTCTAAATTAATTCAACTACTCAGATTATACATGTTGAAGTACTTAATCCATTCTTCCACTGCTTGAACTAATGGTTGAGAAAAGTTTCAAATGGATATTAGATCTATGTTTTGCTTGATTTCGTTGCTCCACGACTCCGAGATACTGATTTTGACTGATATAACTGTTTGTTTTTTGATGAACATTCTGATATTAGAAATTTAATTTATTTTTCCTTTGGCGGCCTATCTATAGGGATATCTTCATGTGTGTCTAGATTTTCATATATTATTTTTTTTATTCAATAAAATCACTAGAATTATATATATCTATCCATCCTTCACATACATCCATGCCCTATCGACAAGATATTTCATATGTATAAGTTTACACATAATGTCGTACAATATTTCTCTTTACTAGTATAAGTGATTCATGAGTAATACATTTGTGTAGCTTAATATCATAAATTTCATTTGTAAAGGATTTGTCCCATCATTGTTTAAATTATGTAGCTTTACGCAATTGTTTCTCCATTTGTCTACGTTGTGTATTTATATTCATTCTACAATAAATAATTAGAAAACTTGCTTCATACCTCTCTAAAGAATCAACAATATATTCCTTTCCCTTCTAATGCATAATTTATCCCAAATATCCCATGGCTGTATAAAGTACTTAGGAACTGTTGTACTATCACAAAAAACTCTCTAAAGTTTAAATTTCATAGAATTATGCATATTGTATTAAAAATTCCCCTTTCTCATGATTCATAACTCCATACTTTGTCTAATGAAGGAGATCCATTTAACTCTTGTAGAATGCATGCATATATATAAATATGATTATGTAGCTAACATGCAAATCAATCATTCAAAATAAGTAAGAAAAGGTCAAATGAAATCCTTATCTATAACAGTCAATATGGAAACAAATGGAACAACCACATTATACCCAACTATAGATGCAAAACAAGCAATATTACTTGTCTTGATCGCCCCCTATCCTGACCATGACTCCATAAGGGAGAACTAAGCTCCACTCCTTAGCCATAGAACCTTTGCATAGTTTGGAAAATAAGTGTTTTCCTACCACATAATTTCTCACACAACAAATTATATTTCTCCATTACATACTAAGAAACATTCTGCCTCCCACATAGGTTGTATTTATCTTTTTTCTTTTCCTTTGACTTTTCTTCAATCCATTTTCCTCCTTGGAAATTCACAGATTTACAAATCCCTACTTTTTAGGGGATGTCAGTGATATAAATCCACTTTTGAGACTTGTTAAAATCAGATCTGAGCTAACTCAATCATGTTCCCCACTCATGGAGTCATATTCAACTACTTTTAACCTGGCTATTCCACTTGTTTCCAACATTTAATTTATTAAAATATCTATCTCATACATTTTTTCATCAAAAGAGGACAATTGGAAATTTAAACTCTTGCTCAAGAGTAAAAAATATAGTAAACAAATGTATCAATAATAACTAGTACAAATTTCCATAAATGGAAATTTATTTTCAAAGAAATAAAATTAAAATAAAAGGTTTTTAATTATTGAGGATGCCATATCATATCCCCCTTCAATATATCATTGTCCTCAATGTTAGTATTTCCCTCAATTCCCCCTTGGAATAGAGTTGGAATATTCCATCATTCCATCTTGCAGCTCCAAAGTAGCTTGCTCAAAGATAAAGTGATTCCATTGCACTTTTACCTAGGCGATGGATCTTCTCCGTAGTATTGTTTCTTTCCTGTCTAGAATGCATAGAGGTCTCATTGAGAAATCTCCTTCTAGTTCTACCTGCAGCATATTCCAATCAATGATTTCAGTAGGATCATGCATATATCATTTTAATAATGAAACATGAAAAACATTATGAAATTTCAAATTTGCAGGGAGCGCTAATTGGTATGCCACTGGTCTGATTCGATTTAAGCCTTCGAATGGACCAGAAAACCTTGGTTCCAACTTGGAATAGTTCCCTAGATTTAATGAGCTCCTTATTCCTTTGAATTTAATGTATATGTGTTCTCCAACGTTAAATTCTTGATGTCATCTATTCAAATTTGCATATTTTTTTTGTCGATCTTGTGCAACCTTTAAATTCTATTGTACCTTTTTTACCATTTGTTCCATTTCTTGGACCATTTCTGGGACAACCATTATTATGTTAAATGGGTTATCCTAGCTAATCAAAGTTCTGCATTTCCTGCCATATAAAACTTCAAAGGGACTCATTTTTGTTGACGCTTGATAACCATTATTGTATGTGAATTCGACTAAGTGTAGATATTCTTACCACTTAATTTGTTTTCTTCTTACATACATTCATAACATATCTTCGATCATTTGATTTGTACATTCTATTTGTCCACCAATTTGTGGATAATGTTTTTTTTCTTAAATTCAAATTAGTTCCCAAACATGCGAACAATTATTTCCATAAATTTGAGGTAAATTTGACATCTCTATTAGAAATCACCAGTTTTTGAATTCCATGAAATTTAAATATTTCTCTCATAAAAATTTTAGTGATATTAATAGGCTTATAGGTAGACTTCACAGGTGAGAAGTGAACATAGTTAATCAATTTATAAACTACTACAATGATTGAATCATTTTGTCTTTGATTTCTTGGCAAACCTCTAATGAAGTTCATTGAAATAATTTCCCATTTCCATTCTAGTATACGTAAAGGTTGTAATAGACTTGTTGGATATTGATTTTCAAATTTCACCTGTTGATAATATAATCATTTAGTTAAATATTGAATTGTTTCATATTTCATATTAGGCCAATAAACCTAGTTCCTTAGGGTTGTTATCATTTTCAGATATTATGGATGAACATAGTAGGGATTGTTATGCAACTCATTTAGGATTAACAACTTCAAATAAGCATAATTTGGTATATATAACCTATTCCTGAACCTCAATAGTCCCTTCTTGTCGATGTTGAAATCTGTGTTATTCAAATTCCCCTTATTTTTCTACAACTGATCTTCTATTTTGATGTATTCTAAATAATTTCTTCTTGTAGATTTAAGTTTGTCCTCAATATCACTTTTTTTTTTGCTGGTAATAACTTCATATAATTCATTACTTCTTCGACTTAGTGTACCTATGACATTATTTTCACTTCCTTTGATGTGTAGTACTTTGAAATCGAACTCCCTTACAAAGTATAACCACCTTACCTGTCATGCATTGAGATCCTCTTGAATAAACATATGTTTCACACCATTGTTATCTGTTAGTAATAGAAATTTCCTTACCATTAAATAATTCTTCCACATTTTTAATGCATGAATTACTGCTACAAATTCTAGATCATGGGTTACATAGTTTCTTTAATGTTATTTTAATTTACGAGATTCATAAAAAATTACGTGTCCATCTTGTGACAACACTCCACCTAATCCATCTTTACTTGCATCTACACAAACTATAAAATATTTGTAAGGGTCCGCCACTTTAATGATTGGTGTTGTAGTTAGTAACCTATTTAATTTATCAAAACTTTCTTGGCATTTTTGAAACCAAATATTTTTTGTTACCTTTTTCTACAAAGATGTAATAGGATAGGTGATTTTGGAAAATCCTTTGATAAACCTCCAGTAATAAATGGTGATCCAAATGAATGATTGTATGTATGCTACATTATGAGGTATAGTCCATTCCATAATTTATTTAATCATTTAAGGGTCTACTGCAATACCATCTTATGATATCACATGCCCCATATAATGTATCTTTCTTTGATATAAATCACATTTATCTAACTTATCATATAATGTGCACTCTCTTAGAGTATATAATATTATTTTATATTGTTCTTCGTGTTAATATTCATACTTTGAATATATTAATATATCATTAATAAATATTGGTAAGAATTTATCCAAGTACTCGATGAATATATTATTCATCAGAAAAATAAAGGTTATTGGTGCATTAGTAAGTCCAAATGGGATTACTACAAATTTGTAATGTCCATAATGTGTCCTAATTTTTTTTTATTTATATCTCCATCTTTGATTTTGATTTGATTATAACTAGACCTTAAGTCTAGTTTAGTAACCTAGGGTTTGCCACTTTAATGATTGGTGTTGTAGTTAGTAACCTATTTAATTTATCAAAACTTTCTTGGCATTTTTGAAACCAAATAATTTTTGTTACCTTTTTCTACGAAGATGTAATAGGATAGGTGATTTTGGAAAATCCTTCGATAAACCTCGAGTAATAAATGGTGATCCAAATGAATGATTGTATGTCTGCTACATCCTTAGGTATAGTTCATTCGGTAATTTCTTTAATCATTTCAGGGTCTACTACAATACCATATTATGATATCACATGTCCAAGATAATGTATCTTTCTTTTATATAAATCACATTTATCGAACTTAACATATAATGTAAACTCTCTTAGAGTATATAATATTATTTTCAAGTGTTCTTTATGTTATTATTCATACTTTTAATATATTAATATATCATCAAAAAATATCGGTAAGAATTTATCCAAGTAT
Source organism: Picea glauca (assembly GCA_000966675.3). NCBI lineage: Eukaryota > Viridiplantae > Streptophyta > Pinopsida > Pinales > Pinaceae > Picea > Picea glauca. Next base: position 766,227 of record JZKD02S1673144.1, on the reverse strand, counting down.
TGGTTGAATATATTCTTCATCACACAAATAAAGGTTATTGGTGCATTAGTAAGTCCAAATGGGATTACTACAAATTTGTAATGTCCATAATGTGTCCTAAAATTTGTTTTATTTGTATCTCCATATTTGATTTTGATTTGATTATAACTAGACCTTAAGTCTAGTTTAGAGAATATTTTCGCTCCTCCATCCTGACCAAATAAATCAATAATACTCAGTAGGGGGTACTTATTTTTAATCATCATTTTATTCAATTGACGATAGTCAATACATAGTAATAGTGTTCCATATTTTGTTTTAACAAATAACGCAGGTGCTCCCCATGGAGAGACACTTGGTCTAATGTATTTTTTATCTAACAATTCTTATAGTTGAATTTTTAATTATGTTAACTCAAGAACACTCATCTTGTAAGGTGCCTTTGACACCGGTGCAGATACAGGTAGTGTTATATTATATTTTCATTGATGTAAAAGGATTAATTTCAAAGGGTTAATGCATTGTAATAGTAACATCATTGATGAATTGATTGTTGTTCTATGTTTTCATAGATATAATTGATGCATGATGGATAATGTCACAAGGTTTCATATTGATGTATAGACGGAATGATATAAATTTTTTTCATTGTTGTCTTTTCATAGATTATAGGAAGAACCAAATGTATTAAATCCAAAGTGGTCCCCTTATGGTGAAATACCTCACCGAAAGATGATTTTTGATGTCCAAATGGTTAAGTGGATGAGTCATCCTAGATGTGTGGTTAGGGAACCCAAGTTTGTTTGAGGAATAATGTTATGAAGATCACTTAATTTTTCAGTGATACTATTATATATTAATAGAGCTTGTCATGCCATTTCTGGTGATATGTGGAATGTCACATAACTCCTCACGGTTAGAGAGTTATGTCCTTTTGAAGTTGGAGAACCCTCATGCATTGTCTAGAAGCCCCTAGAAGGTCAAAAAAGTCAAATTATTTTAGAAGCCCCTAGAGGAAACTTGAATAGTCAAAGTGGTTAGTCATGGGTTAAGTGGTTGCAACAATAAAACAATTAAAAATAAATTAGTTGCAACTAGATATGAAGAAGTTACTATTTATGGAGAAAGTAGTTATAAGTGGACAAGTCGTCGGAAGTGGGTATCCCCTAAAAGAAGGAAGTTGGTTAGAATTGGTTATATTGCAGGTAATCATGGATGAACATGCACATGAAGTTCCCCTCTTTGATGAAATAGATTACTCAGCATGGAGAATAGAAATGAAAGGGTATTTGAAGGAAAATAGAGGAGGTGTTTGTAAATCATATATTGGTGGATAAGTTCCCTTGAATAATAAGTCAAATTTTGGAGCACAAAAGAAAGAAAATAAAAATGATACATTATCTCTCAAGACCATTTTCAATGGACTCTCAAGTTTTGTAAAAGAAAGCATGGGAGAATTCACTTCCACCAAGGATTTATGGCTAAATCTAGAGAAGGTATATGAAGAAAAAAAAGACTATTCCATCAAGGAAAATTAAGGTAAAGACTCTCCAAAATCTTGTATGATAATTCTCCTAGTAAAGTTTAAAGTTCTCTTACAAATGAAGAAGAAAATATAGTAGAAGTTTGTGTAGATGAAGAAGAAGTGTTGTTGAATTTTAAAGAAAATGTTTTATTTGAATTATATGATGTTAGGAAGAATATAGGACATTCTCCAATTTCTTCCTAGTATATTGAAAAATTAATTAATGATTTCCTAGAAAAGTACCCAAAGCATGTCATGGAACTAAAGAAAATGCTCAAAGAACAAGAAGAAAGTAAAAAAAATAAATTAGAAGAAAAATAAGAAGAGATCAAAAGACTAAAGAATGAAATAGAAGAAAAGAAGAAGGTATATGATGAGATTATCAAAAGTCTTGAAGTTAATGTCAATTTCAAGACCAAAATTGAAGAATCCAAAAGAATAGAGGAACTATTGAAGAAGAAAGTAAATGAAAATAAAGAGTCAGCCATAAGTTTGAAGTTGAAGTTGTTGATCTTTGAAAGAAGGTAGAGAAGTCAAAAACTAACATCAATTTCATAAACAAATCAACAATCTTGGATGAGATCCTATATAGCCAAAGATATCCAAATGATAAATCATGTCTTGGATACAACAAGGAAGATATACATCTTGAAGATAACACTTATAAGAAGCATGAGTTAACTCCTTCATTCTCAAAAATTGGAAGCAATGTTGCAAGTAAACCATATACATGAAATAAGGAAACATTCAAAAGAACAAAGCAAGGAATACATCAAGAAGCCATATTTACACCTCAATTAAAATTCAGAAGAGGGACACCTTCAAGGTGGACACCAAAGCAAAGGTATGAAAATGTTTTTCATGGTCATTGCTACTCATGTAATGAATATGGCCACAAAGATTTGGATTGGAGACATTATGCAAGGAAAGATAATGGAAGGTTTCATAACACCCTAAGGTGTTGGATATATAATGAAGTGGGACACATTACTGCTCATTGTCACACCATGAGATGTTATAGATGCAGTGGTTTTGGCCACAAATCCCAGGATTGCTAGAACACAAGTAGACAATCCATGAAGAATGCTTCATATAGCATGATAATAAGAACACATGAAGCTAAGAAGGAAGACAATGTTTAAAATATTGAAGCTCAGAGCTTAAGTTCTAATAAGTCGAGACAACTTCAAAAGTGGATGAAGAATATTGAACAACCAAAACAAAATGAAAACCATGAGGCAAACTCAAGGTTGACATTTTCAAAATCATACATGGGCTCTTGTGGAAGAAGTCACGTACATACATGAGATGACCTATAGAAAGGTTGCATACATACGCAATTTGTCTTTGTAATAGGACACGCATATGTGGTAAAATCCTTTGAAAAGAAGGCTATATAGATGAGTGCAACATGATTTGATGATATAACTTTGTTTTGCATGGTCTGACATGGTTTGTTGTAGGTTTTCATGATTATATGGTTGCATATATGTTTAATGTATGTATGGTGATGAAATATGGTTGAGTGTTGAAGCATATTCTTAATTCCTATCCTGGATGCATGATACTTACTCTAGAGTATGGATTGAGGAATTTTCTATTGAGTAACAATGACAGCTATGGCATTGAATTATGGCACTTTGGTTATGAGATATATCATGATGATGTGATTCTAGATAGATATATCATTGATCTATTGAGGCACACTTATGGTACATGTTTAAGAGATACTATTGGGTGCTTAGTATTTTTTGAAGTGAATGGTGGTTGAGGCAGATCTATTATGGTACATGGATGGTACATATTTGAGCACCATTGATATATCTTATGATATATTGTTAGAGGCATATTTGTTGGATTTTTTTGGTGCATGCATTTGGCCTGTGGTTGAGCTACATATTGGGACATGTAGTTGATGAGGTGATTATGTTGTACATCATTGATGAGTCATAGATTGATCTATAGTTGATGAATGATTGGTACATACTTGGTACATTGATTAAGGAACTTGCTATAAGTATGATTGGTACATGGTTTATGGTTGATATGGCATACATATATGGGAACACATATTGATTGTTCTTCATCTTGTTGAAGCTTTGTGCATGGTTGATGCACTTTCTATGGTGTAGGTACTAATACATGTTTGGTGCATGGTTGATGCATTTGTAGAGGCAATATGATTGTGGGTGATGGTACATCATTGGTATTACTTTTTTATCATAAAATTTTATACATGATGTATGGGATAGTTGAGACACTTGTTCTGGTGTTTGTTTGGAACATTATTTCATGCTTGATGGTTGAGATAAATATCTTGACACATGGTTTATGGCACTTGGTTTATGATAGAGGGACATCATATGTGATATGACACTTGTTTGAGGCACATGGTTGTCATGATGACGATTTTATTGGTACATTGATAGAGGCACTTGTTGATGATCCTGATATATGCTTGATACACTTTTTGGCATATATACTTTAGTGATGAGATCTTATTGTATGGTGTCGATGGGCATGGTTGGCACATAATGTACATGGTTGATGTTTTTCTCATGATTCTCTATTCACTATTGTCATATATTTTTTATTTATGAAGTATGTTATGGCGCGAGTCTAATGCATAGACAGGTCCAAGGATCATCATAGGAAGAGCAAATCATTCTTGAGCAGTTGTTGATCGATGTTCCAGTTGAGCAATAGAATTTGCAGCAGAAGAATATTGTAGTAGCAATATATTGTTCATCTTGACGAGAATATAGGGGGAGACATACCCACAAGGGGAGTAATTCTTATTCCCATGATTCAAGTAGGAGAGATTCAATGAAGGATAGAGAGTTAGATTATTGGAGAGAGAGAACAAAGGCATGTTTCTAGGGGGAGAAATATGTATTCAACATTTCATCAGAGTGATATCCCTTGTTCAAAATTGGAGATATTATTAAGAGGAATCTCAAAGGAATCCATATAGGGGGAGCATCCCCAAGGAGAGTTCAGGTAGGGGGAGTAGTCCCAAGGACAAAAATACCCTTTTCCATTGATGACAAAGGAGGAGATATATTCACATTGATGTGATTGAGATGATTATTGATGAAGATAATTTCCATGTATACATGTTTCCATCAATGATTGGTGTTGAAATCAATGTTGGTATTTCCATAAATGCTAAGCGGGGAGTGTGATGTACCCCAATTTACCAATATATATATATATATATATATATTATTAGGGACATTAAATCTCTTTTCATTTTCAAAAGCTATTTCAAACCATAACTTTAATATATATGTAGGGTAGCCTTGCCATTACTATTGACTTTCGAAAAGATTAAGCTTATATTTTCTTGATACAACTATAATGTCATGTATAAATTACTTTATCCCTGAAATTACTCTATACTATATACAATCATATTGCGTGACAATTAAGGGGTAACTTGACTATTCCCTAGTCTACCCAAGAACATTTAAGTTTACCCATTAACAAACAAACTCATCTATATCACTATGACTGAACATCATTCCTTCTCCTAGGTGAATGTATAAAGATTATAATACTTAAACTATTATAATCCCAAACTAGTATTACCACCATTTTTATGCTAATACATTACCTTATACGCTATAGGGATCCTATATGGAGTTTGATCCATAACATAGGTGGTTCCTTTTATCAAATGCATCACAGACTTTAATCTATGGGTGGAATTTACTTATTAAACTGTATAAATAAATAATTCATTCATGGTAAAGTGTCTATGTTTAATGGTCCGACCATTATTACAACAGGACTAGCAATATGGTTAACAATTGGTATCGTTGTGAAGCCCCAATGATACCAGTCACCAATCCCGAGCTTGATAATAAGTTATAACCAGACGGTAGGACCCTTAACTAAACGAGAGACAGGTGTGAATAAAAATGTACAGTCGTAACGCTAACTGATTTGTATTACATCTCTGTAATAAATTGGTATGAATTCGGATTAAAGGAATATCAGTCGTTGATTAAAACCCTGACTAAAACATTTATGGCTACCTGTGAAAGTACCTCCTTGGAAATGTCGTTTGACCACCATATCCAACACAAACCGACCACCTCCATTGTTTCACATGGAAATGTACTATTTTGTAGCCCTCACTATACTCCTCTAATGAGTCCAGAGATAACTCATTGTAACGCTTTGCTCCAGGCATATTGAGGGTTTTTTCTCTGCACGTTTTCATTCCTTTGTTACTGGTCGGCTAGAATGTTCAACAAAGTTTTGGAAACAAAACGAAGGAGGGGTCTTGAGGTAGTCCCAACTTCCTTACTGTGAATGAAAGGTAACCTTCTCACCTGTATCTTAGGAATACACCAGGTTGGGCACTGTAATGGATTTTTCTGTTGTTTCTGGTTGTCTCGCCATATGATTTCACCTCCTCTCGTGAGCAATGTTATAATACTAAGCCACTATTTAGTCTTACTGGATTTTTTTTTTTTTTCTGGTGGATTTACCCCATACATTTTCGACCTGACCCTGTGGGAGATACCCTACCTCTTCATTTTGAAGAAAGGTTCTGGATTTGGCTGGGGTACTCTTAAGAAGACAATAGTATTTGTGAGCATGTGCTTACAATTTAACCTGTACAATTTTATTTCTTTACGCGTTGTGGTTCTTACCTCACTCATTAGTGGAACTCGCTCCTTCTCGGTATGACCTAATGTTAAAACATATGGTAAAGTCCTTTAGGTTCTCATGGAAGTGAGCGATAGTTTTATTATCGACAGGTTAAACAACCGTAAAAACCTGTGCGTTTTAAAGGAAACAGGTAACTCTTCAGCTTGTTCTCTCTAGTTCGTGTCCTGTGCATAAATTGAGATAGACCTCATGCAGTGCGTGTTACCATTTGGGTTTCCTCCAATACTATCTACTGGGTAAGATTTAACCCCCTTTTTGTATAAATCCCTTGATGGGAGGTCGTAATGGTAATAATTTTTTGTTGAACTCTCTGTTGCACATACTGATGTCTGCATTTTCTACAGTGTGAGCATGTGTATACCTTGCATTAGAGACCTGTTGTCTAGTGACATTTTGTCTAAGAATTATGTGTTTTCCTCCCAATTATTTATATTTTACTGTATTTAAAGAAAAAATTCATTCGAAATTAATTTTCAGAAAGATCATTCATTAAATCATATCTGAAACATGTCTTTACCTTTCAGGGATTATTAGGGATTATTACTGTGGTGAAACCGTATTGTGATGTGGAATAATAAATCGTAATTCCCATTCTCTATGCATGTAAAAAGATGTATACATTTGAAGGTTTCTATCTCGGTGTTTGGAACATCGTGACCTAGGCTCTATGTATATATAAAATATTGTATTCCCTTTATGGATATTTGTGTTTTTGTGAAACTTCTCGATCATTGGGATTGTTTAATGTTTTCCACTATATGATTCATAACCCATATATATTCTTGTTATTCAAATTTATACATTTTATATATTTGCAGTTATAGACTGAAGTCCAAACGCTCTGATAAAAAATAAGAGCATTGTTTTCCATTGGCAGAAACACATATGTGATCTATGTGAGTTGTTCTAGCTCTGCGTGATTCTATAATTAAACTTTGATTTATGATAGGGAATTACTTGACCTCTATAAGGTTTGACTGTGTTCTGGTTATATACTTCATGTATTTCTTTTACACTGTTTAAGTTACAATTCAATTACCTCTTTATTAAATCATTATTACAGTTACAAAACTAATGATGGGGTCATGTATTCTTTGCGAGGGTACCCATCAACCATTCCTGGGTCCACTCCTCCACTTTGGAATGTGTACAAATCATTGCTCAACGTCGGTGGGGGAAAGTACCTCTATGCCAGCCTTAAGATAAGGATTATTTCAGTTTCTTAAGATTAAAGGTTTATTTTCATTTGATTATTTTTAACACAGTTTTCTAAATATATTGATTTCCATTTGCAGGATTAATCAATTCGAAGGAGAAGGATCAATGGGATAACCTTGCTCGCAAAAGGTATTCGAGTTCCGATCATGGTGTTTAATTAAAAATGTCTCAGGTTTTGTTTACTAGTGGTACCGGGTCCTTACCCTAGGGTACTCTACTGTAATATGTTCATTCATAATTTTATTATTATTGAACAAAAAGGTTTATGAAACCATTTGATTAAGTTGTTAAGTATTGTACAACTTCTGTAGCATGTATTGTATACCATTGAAATTATTTTCTTATAGGCTTGATGTAATATAAGAAGGATTGCTAAATTTCTTTCACTTTTTCTATGATCTGTTCAGTGGTAAATATTTATATTCTCATGCAGTTCAAGGATTGATAAAATCTTTTTGTATATGAGTACAATATATGTTTGTACATCTCCATGTATCTATGCATGCATCTATATATATATATAGACATACATAAGTCATAAAAATATAAATATTCATTCTAGTATTTTCTTTACATGAACACATGAGCATATCTATAGGTATATGTACAGTCAATCCTTAGATAGCTATCATAACACAGGAATTCATCCTTCTACTAACAATTATAAACAACATATTTTGATACATACAAAATTTTATTCACATTTGCATTAACATCACATAAACCCATCACACCTCTAATAATTCGTAATTATCATAATTCTGACCAGAGAATAAGTAAAGGTACTTATCTGAATGAAATTGAAGCTAGAACACAAATGGAATAGCCAAGTTCCACCCAACCATAGAACAGAACAACCAAATTACTTACTTCGTTCACCACCTAGCCTCAACATGAGTCCATAAGGGAGAATTGACAATGATCCTCTTTTGCTACAATCCTCCTTTGAGATCAGAAAATTCCCTCACCTCACGCTAAACACTGTTCATAACAGCAAGTAATATCCTTTCTCCAACATACTAAGTAGCGTCTTGCCTCCTCCATATGTTGTATATCATGAGCCTCTTGTTCCTAGGTCTTTTTCCCTCCTTAGGAATTTTCGTAGCTTTACAAATCCTTCATTTTCAGGGATTGTTAGTTGTCAAATTCCTTATTTTCCACTTGTAAAATTTAGTCCCAAGGTAACTCAAGTATGTTCCCCGCTCATGGAGTCATGGTCAATTTTTTTCAACCTAGATGTTCCATTTGTCCTCCAACAATTAATATATAAAAATATTTCTCTTTTACATGTGTCACAGTCAAAGAGTTAGTTGGGCAATAAAATATTTTCCCAACAGTCAAAATAATTAATTACACATAATCAAATTTCAAATTCGGATTTTCCATACATGGAAAAAAAATTCCAAATACAAATTTGCCAAAAACGGAAATTTTTCCCTAAGTGCACATAGACTTTAATAATTAATTATTTTGGGGGATATTACATCCTCTCCCCCTTCAGTACAAAACTATCCTAGTGTTCATTCCTCTATCATAATAAGGTTGGATAAGATTTCTGCAAATCTTCCTCCAATTCCCAAGTGGCCTTCTCAGAACTAAAGTGCTTCCATTTCATTTTTACCTGGGTGATGTCTCTGTTCTGTAGTTTTGTTTCTCTCCTATCCAGAATGCACATAGGTTTCTCTTGGAACTCACCCTCTGGTTCCAACTCCACCATGTTCCAATAAATTATGTGAGTACGATCATGAATATACTTTTTCAACAAAGAAACATGAAATACATTATGAACTTTTAAATTTGCAGGGAATGCAAGTTGATATGCCACGGGTCTAATTCGAGCTAAGATCTCGAAGGGGCCACAAAATCTGGGCACCAAATCTGAACAGTTTCCTAGCTTCATTGAAGTTCTTCTTTCTTTGACTTTCAAATACAGGTGGTATCCCACTTGAAATTCGTGGTGTCTCGTTTTCAAATATGCGTATATTTTTTATTTGTCATGTGCATATTTTAAATTATGTTGTACCTTTCTTACCATTTTCTCCATTTCCTAGAGCATTAATGGTCCCATCATGAGTCTGTCAACTGGGTTATCCTAGCTAATCAGAGTTGTACACTTTTTGTCGTACATTACTTCTAAGGGGCTGATCTTAGTTGACGTCTGATAACCATTATTGTACACAAATTCTACTAAGTCTAGGTATTACTCCAACTTAGTTTGTTTCATCCTTACGTACATTCGTAATATATCTTCCACAATCTGGTTCATTTGTTCAGTTTCCCATCTGTTTGTGGATGGTAGCTTGTGCTGAAATTCAGGTTAGTATTCAACCCTGCAAACAATTGTTTCCAAAACGTTGATGTAAATTTGACATCTCTATCTGAAATCACCATTTTAAGAATACCATGCAATCTAAATATTTCCTTCAGAAATATTTCAACGATGTTAATAGATTTATAAGTAGATTTCACATGAATAAAATGTACACATTTGCTAAGTTTTTCAATCACTACCATAATCGAATCATTCTTCTTTTGAGTTTTAGGAAAACCTGTGATAAATTCCAGTGAAATAGTTTCCCACTTCCATTATGGTATAGGTAGAGTTTGTAACAGGTTGGATGGATGTTGATGTTCAACCTTCACCTTTTGACAATATAGGCATTTAGATAAGTATTCAACTGTATCACCTCTCATGTTAGGCCAATAAAAAAACTTCCTCAATGTTGTTACCATTTTCTAGTATCCCACATGACCAGAATATAGCTTCTTCTGCACTTCATCCAAAATTGTTAGATTTAATTCAGCTGAATCTAGTATGTACACCTTGTTTTTGAATCTTAGCAGTCCATTTCTATCCAAACTTAGATCTGTTCTATCCAAATTTTCTGCATTACCTTGTAAATTTGCCATTGTTTTGATTTATTTTCCATCATTACCACTTGTATATCTTATCCTTTGTTCAATTTCGCTTTCTGTTCTGCTAATACTTATCTCAAACAGACCATTAGTTCTCCTACTTAAGGCATATACAACTTTGTTTTCTTTACCCTTGATGTGTCTTACCTCAAAATTTAATTCACTCAAGAAATCCAACCACCTTGGTTGCCTTGCGTTAAGATATGGTTGAATGAATAAGAATTTCACTCCACTATTATCGGTTAGCAACATAAAGTTTATGCCCATTAAGTATTGTCACCACATTTTTAGCGCATGAATTACAACTGCTAATTCCAAGTCATATGTGACGTAGTTTCGTTCATGTTCTTTTAGTTTTCGTGACTCGTAACAAATAATGTGCCCTTCTTGAGTTATGACACCTCCTAATCCTTCTTTGCTTGAATCCACGCAAACTATAATTTTTTTATTAGGATTTTCTACCCTTAAAATAGGTGCGGTAGTTAACAGTTCCTTTAACTTATTGAAACTGTCTTGACATTTCTGTTACCAAGTAAACTTTGTCCCCTTTTTCTATAGGGATGTGATTGGGTATTCAATCTTAGAGAAACCCTTGATGAATCTACGGTAATAACCAGTAATTCCCATGAATGACCACATGTCCACCACATCCTTAGCGAGAGGCCATTCCATGATGGCTCTTATCTTCTCTGGGTCAACTGCAATACCTTCTTTAGATATTACATGTACTAGGTATTGTATTCTCTTTTGGTAGAAGTCACATTTTTCAAAATTTGCATACAAATTGTGTTTCCTTAAGGTCTACAATACTATCTTTATATGTTCTTCATGTTCTTCTTCCATTTTCGAATAAACTAAAACGTCGTCAATAAATACCAAAACAAATTTATCCAAAAATTGATTGAATATGCTATTCATTAAACACATAAATGTTGTTGGTGCGTTAGTGAGACCAAACGGAATAAAAACAAACTCATAATGTCCATATCTTGTTCTAAAAGTTGTTTTACTTATATATTCATCCTTTATTCTGATCCGGTGATAACCAAATCTTAAATCTAACTTAGAAAAAATCTTTGCCCCTCCCACTTGGTCAAACAGGTCGTTGATTTTGGGTAGAGGATAATTGTTCTTAATCATCATCTTGTTTAAATGTTGATAATCAATACATAATCTTAAATTCCCATCTCTATTTTTAACGAAAAGGACCAGTGCTCCCCAAGGCAAGACACTTGGTCTAATGTATTCCTTGTCCAACAGTTCTTGTAGCTAAATTTTCATCTCTGTTAATTTGGGTAAACTCATCCTATAGGGTGCCTTATATATCGGGGTTGATCCGGGAAACAAATCAATAGAGAAATCTATCTCTCTCCTTGGAGACAGTTCTGGTATTTTGTCCACAAATAAATATCTAAACTCATGTAAGATGGTAAAGTCTTATAGGTTTGTTTTATATTCCTTTTCTAATAGATTTGTCACTTGAATAACATAAATATGACAACCTTTATTTATGCATTTCTTAAACTGCGTGGTTGAAATATACCTAACCGAGACTAGTTTTGTGATGCCTTGAACTATCCTAAATGTGTTGTGTTCGTTTGTGTAAGTAAGAGATTTTTCATAGCAATCCAAAATTACTTTATGTTTCTCTAACCATTCCATTCCAATGATTATATCATAAGATCCCAAAGTTAAAATATTCAGATTTAACTTTGTATTTTGGCCATCTAAACTGAGTTCACAATGAGAAATGAAATTTATTACTTTTCTCTTAGTCCTTATTGTTAGCTTCACTAACCAAGATTTAGCATGCTTTACTTTCTTAAGATTGTTTGGATCAACTAAACCAGGAGTAACATAACTCAGACTAGCTTCTGGGTCAATTAAAATAGAAATATGATTATTATTAACTTTACCTTCAACCTCCACTCTACTGGATGGATTATAAACTTGTCGGCCATCTACGACTGCATTTATTTTGTGCATGCTTCTGCCCACATCACCTATTGTAGAGGTTTCTTACAGGTTATGGATTGTGTTCTTTACCGCAGAAGTTAAACATGGACAGTTCCTCCTTAAGTGAGGTTCTCCACACTCCCAGCATTTTAACGGTTCCTTGGGGTTGTCCCCAAATTTCTTGGTTCCCAGATTAACTGGTATACCTCCCCCTTGGGTATTCTGGTTGTTAGAATCTGAATCTTTCCTTTGGAAGTTCCTTTCCATATTCCAAAAAGGAGCTAGTTGGAATCCTTTCTTCCACTGTCTCATTATTTCTTGTTTCTTATCCTTTCAAGATTTGGGAAATTCAGACCTTTGTTTGTACTGGTCATAGCACATCCAAGCCTTTCTAAAAGCTTTTCTAAATTTTTGGGATTGTAGAATTCAATTCTGTCCTTATAGGACTATGGTAGGCATCTTAGGAATCACTGTATTTTTACTTTATATTCCTTGATGTATGGCACAAATCTTAATAGTTCAAGAAATTTGTTTATTAGTTCATCCATGGTCATTTGTTTGAGTCTTATCTCATAATATTATTTTTTCTTTCTTTCATAGTAAATTTCTGATAAATATTATTTCTTGAAGTATTTCTTGAAATCTAACCATTCCATTTGTTTCTCTTTTAAACCCTTGACCAATTTCAGGTCCTGCCACCAGATACTCGCTTTTTCCTTAATGTTATAAATGGCCACTCTGACCTTCATGTTACTAGAATAATTATAGATTTGGAAATACTTATTTATATCCAATAACCAATATTCAGCCTCCTCCGCTATCCTGGACTCTTCGTCAAAGGTGGACAGTTTGATCTTCTTGAATTTTCCCTCCACGTGATCCACCTATTTTCTTTTCCTTCATGTGGTTGTTTTATTTTCTGTTGTCGGTGTGCCTTCAGAAGAATTGTTCTCGTTTTCTGCTTCAGGACCATAATTTTTGGAGGCTCTTTTGTTGACCTCTTCTTCCATGTCCTTGTCTTTTGGGATCTTCTTTGTTACTATGATGCACAATAGTACTTCATTTATTTTCTGCTGGTCTTCATGTGACTTTTTCAATTACTCATTATCTTCCTTGAAAACTTGTAGTTCCACGATAAGGTTTCTCATTCTTTCCAGAACCTGGGTGGTTGAAATTCCTTCATTGTTCTGTCCAGGTTCTTTAGGAGTTCCTTGATCTAGATTCTCCTCAAGTCTGATCTCCTCTTCGTTCTGTGCTGCCATTATCACAAAAAACCAAAAAAAAATTGTTTGTAACAGTAAGCATTTTTGTTAGTTTTTTTTTAAACAAGATAACGTGTACTAAACTAATTGTGGCCTTGCTCTAAGGTCCAAGTGTTGTAACCTTCATCTCTAATACCATATGTGATGTACCCCAATTTACCAAAATAAAAATAAAAAATTGATTAGGAAAATTAAATCTCTTTTCATCATTAAAAGCTATTTCAAACCATATGTAATGACCCTCCTCGTTACGACAACAACTCTGATAGCAGGTGCAAATTTTCTTTTTTTGTGTGTTTAAGGTGTGTGCGCACATGTAGAAGTAACAAACACACTTGACTCTACATTTCCACCCGACAACCATCAAGACGCAACCATGAGTTCATCACCAGAAGACTGAAGGCACACAATGAGTAACGACAAGCAATAAACGACCATAGACCCAAGGCGCATAACACAAACATTTAATGACATACTGGGTTACGCACAGTATGAACACAAAGGGAAGTATCCTTAGTAGTAGATCTTACTATTTCGGCATAGGAAAGCAGGGCGTTTAATCTTAGTTCTCTTCTCCGGAGAGAGAGAAGGTCAGATAGGCTCCTGGTCGACTGCTCAGGCAGAAACTAGTAATCTCCGTCAGGTGTGTCGCAAGAGTGGAAACCCTGCCTTTAAAGGGCCCGAGACTCTTGATATGACACTGGATTCCTTACACGAAATAATCACACACACAGACGTATCCCCTAAGGTTACCTGGGGGTGTCTACATCCTGCCCGACACGACTGACCCCATACTCAAATGACTCAACCAATAACAACAATAAAAACACATGACCGCAACCTCAAAGGAAGGCGCAAAGCAGAAGGATTCAGACAATGACCCACCACTATTGAGACTCCATGATATTAATTATAGACCAATTACTCCATTTGATTTCCACTAAACAACGGGTTACCAACCCAGTCTTAAATAATGCACATTAACTAATTTACCATAACATCACCATAACATAATCATATCATCGCCTTCTATATCACCATATCATTGCAATTAAACTAATGATGACATTACCTTTGTTTGTGATTAATAACAATAGAACTACTGGGAACCTGTCCATAATAACCATGCTTTTGCTTTTATAATAGATAGCAATGGAATTAAACAATATTAGCTTTCATTACAAGAAGTTGAAGGTAAAATCATTGATGATTAACAAAATAAATTAAATTCAACTCGGAACCATGTTAGCATTGTAACTAAAACTAATAATGGCTTCATTACAAGTTATTGCAGTTAAACTATTCGATGATTATCAAACAAACTAATTTCATGGGAGGCATATTAGCATTGTGAATAATTAGTGTTATAAAGCATGTTAGCATATTAGCGTTGAAATTTAGTATATTATCATATTAGCATTATACTTAGTAAATAATTGGCATTATAAATGCATATCAGCATATTAGCATATTAGATTATAATAAACTAAATTCATGGGAGGCATATTAGCATTATAAATAATTAGCATTGAAATTTTAAACTAAAAATTACTTTTCATTACCAAGCATGGTAAATAAATAACCGCAGTTAGCCTAGTAAAACATCAAAAGGAACATACCGCGTTTGGGATTGTAAAAATTCTCCTTTAATGCAACTCAAATCCCTTATTTTAACTAAACTCAATTCTTTTATCGACACCTGGAAATCATCGGGAAATATACTAGATAATAGGAAGAACAATGATACCTATAAATTCAGCATGGGAAATAATCCAAAGTAGTATCAAGATTGCTACAAAATGCGCCATGGATAAGCGATTCTATCCATTATTCCCAAATAAATAGAGGGAGTAGATCCCCATGGTGGATATCCCAACATGTAAGAAAAGGGAACATATACCTATATGGGTCTATGGAAGTTAGGAGAGCTTCTATGATGTCAAAATGGTAAGGCACTCACTCACCTCCGAGAGTAATTTCTCTAAATATTTTCACAAGGAAAAGAATAAAGTTTGAGGCTTACAAAAATCAATCTTATATTGTGCACGGATGGTTTATATAAATGAAAACAACTATGTATTTTAGAAAGCCAAAAATAGTTAGCTTAAATGATATTGACGAAGTCATAATTAACTAAAGAACATAAGTGCATGGAGTTAAAGCTCAACTTATTTACAAATATTAAGGGATAGCCTAAAAAGTTGTTGCATCCCACTATCCTAGGTATATGCACCTTAGAAAGAAGTAATAATTAAAAATATCACCAATGGAATGTAAATTAATCGTCATGGTTCCACACATAAAATGCTCAAATTTTGGGGTCCACTTTTGTTTTCACGTTCAAGATATATTCAATCAACTCATAGGACACAAGTTTCCTTTATATTTCTACTAGAAAAGAGAAGGGAAGCGTAATATGCTATATTTTCTTTGTCAGAACTAGGTTGTCATCTCGGACGGATTCCTGACCGTGTCAGAGAAATTCCCTCACGGCCGTGCAACATGCTCAGGCAGAGTTAAAAAGGCACGATTTTTAATGTGGAAAGAAAAAGAAAACATGGTGAAGGGTCACTATATGAACGCTGTTGGATGGGAGAATGGGACGGTTTTTAACAGTCCTAGGGGCGGTTAAGCACGAATCCATTACAGTTGCCGGTAATAAAAAAATTCCCAGATTCTTAACCCACAATGAACGGGCAAGGATAGCGGTTTTTTTCTTAATGCAGAGGCAAGGACGAAATTCCAGTTTCTCTATCTGGCAGAAGAGGTTAAATGGTTAAATACATGAAATCCTCCCTATTGGACTCACGCATGAGCTGAAGAGTTCGCATGCTCTCCACATTGCTTAAATCCATGGTAGTCACAGAAAATTAAAACACGGTCACAAGTTCCCATTCAACATTATTTGTATTATATACATACCCATAATAAACAATAAACTTCCAAATAACATTATTATCAAAACCTATATCTGTTTCATTTTTTATATGAACCATTTTTATCATAATCTATATCTACTGCACATGTAATGGAAAAAAGGGAATAAAAAGTTGCACTGTCATAATAACCTATATCGATTGCATTACTTTAATCCATGCCAAACCAGAATGAAACCAAAATTGTGATATCCATGGACCAAACCTTTAGTTTTTGGTAAAGACCCGTAACAAATGTACTGTTAAGTATTCGACATTCGAAGACAGTCTAGGGATAGGGTACATATTAAATAATTTGCATCCAGAGATTTTTAAATCCGCAGGTTACAAACCACTGGCCGATAAGATAGGCCAATACGGACGACATTGATGTTATTAATAGTCCACAAATTTGTATAACCCTAAATTAAATTTAGGGCTTGACATAACTCATCAATCAAGACCAGCAAATTAAGGAAAGGACCATACGGTGCCAGGAAAGGGAACGTGTCAGGCAAGGCACAGTCAAATGAATGTCAGTCGTGTCTATATGGCTACAACTCGATCGTTTCTACCACGTGCCAGACTAAGGAAACCTTTTCTACCGTTTCTATATGAAACCTTTGGCGCATTAACAACAGAATGCCCACAGTAACTAAGGGAACACCCACAGTCAGAGGAAATCACCCACAGGAGACATACAAATGCCCAACAAGTGCAAGATAGTCACAGTCCACTAAAATCAACGCCCAACAACACGCAAAGAAAAACAATTTCTTCCCATAAGAGATCAACGTCCACAGAAAAATCGAAATTGCCAGCAAGAAGGAAAATGCTCAGAATTAAAACCAGAACGCAGAGCAAGTTCATTGTAAAAAAAATGCAGGGCATTTAACCCAAAACCACAGAGAAATTCCACTTTAAAAACGCAGGATTTAAACAACAAGAACGCAGAGAAATTTTGACCCTCAACGCTAAGATAAACCCCAACTCCAATTCTTATTTTATTTTTCTTATTTTTCTTTTTAAAACAGTCAACGCCGAGATAAACAACAGGCAGAGAAGGATTGCAGAGTAAATTCCAGTAAACATGCAACACAGAGAAATTCTAACTTATCTACGTAGAGAAATTATTCCCTTCCATTTTCTATCTAATCTAAACAATAGAGGTAATCTATATTTCTCACCCCTTACACAATGAGATTTTTCTAAGTATGAAAACCAAATATTTCAACCAGATCCTAAACAAAAATCTTCCATTCGTCTATCATTCAACCAGAAAGCGTACCTTGCCTTATCGCCCGCTTGATGACGT
>JZKD02S1673144.1:726091-739451 GCA_000966675.3 Picea glauca | reverse complement strand
CCGAACCTCGAAGAGATGAAGAGTCGAGATTCGTCGATCTATAAGTGGACACTTGACAACAGATCGTGAGCTCTAGGTAAATTTTTTGTGGAGTTTCAGTTGAGAACCAAGATATCCTAACCCTAAAGACCCAAAGTGATTCAAAGCTGACGGATTTAGGAGAGGCGTGGAATAGATCCATGCACTCCTGGTAAAGTCCCAAAGTAATCCTCGATAGTTAGATCAAGAGGACATGCGGTAGAAATCCGCATACTTTGCGGGGAGATAAAACTTGAGAGTTGAAATGTCTAAAGTCTGGGTACGTGAAGGGATCACAAACATTGATGTGAGGAAGACAAATGTTAGTGGATTAGAGTCTTCGGATAAAATCCAAAGAAGTAAAGGGTTGAAGTTTGAGATTTCAAAACCCTGAAGTCTGGAATTGCGAAGAGATCACATCCGCTGATCTCGAAGGGAAAAATCTGGCCCATGGATTTGGAAGACGTAGATCTGAACCATCAGTTCAGGCAGTATCGTCAAGATCGTGAGATTGATGATCCTGTAGAATTGTGGGGACAAGAGTTTTGCATAGTTTAAAACATTTAGGGAAGGCCGCAATCTAAACCATGGTTTCGTCTGAAGGACACACAGAGCCTTGAGAAGAATTGTGGGCGCAAAAGTATTTTGACTTCAAACCGCTTGTGGTAGTGCTCGCAATCACGTAGTCATCACAAAAGTCACGTCAATGAGGGGCTTATCAGAAAAGGAGTTAGTGCCCAAAACTTTGAGATATTTTGAAGTGCGAAAGGAAAGGTCGTGAGTATCATAAGATCACACCAGAAGGTCAAAAGGACCTGTGTTTGATTAATATGTGGGACTATCAAGGTCCTAAAGAGTTTTTTGACTCAGAGAATGGGAGATCCTTTGACTGGGAGGTCACATATCCCTATGGGGGAGTAGGGGGGTTGCATCAGGTGGTATCAGAGCTGATATTGAACTTGTTTGCAGACAACAAACAAAGGAGAAAGGAGACGAATTGATATCATTTGTGGTATCAATAAAATTTGATTTTTGTTTGTAACTGACGTAGTGGAATCATGCCACCCACAAGGCTTAGATCGAATGCATGAATAGAAGAAGAAATGAGGTAAATCAAAATGAGAGTGGATGCCATGGAAACAACAAAGAGGAGAGCACCAGACGTTAGAGACATCAGTGAAGTTGAGAGTGAACAAGAAGAGGTCGAAGAAAATTCAGCATAGGATGTTGTAAAAGATCATTTAATAAAAGATGTTTCAAAGATAGAAGCTAGAGAAAGGATAGCGGTACCAATGTATGAAGGCAATTTAGAAGTTGAAGAATTGTTGGATTGGGTACATGATATGGAAAAATACTTTGATTATGAATATGTCGAAGAAGACAAGATGGTGAAGCATGAAGTGACAAGACTGAAGGGTCATGCATCAATATGGTGGGATGAACTGCAAGATGAATGCAGGAGAAATGGTAAGAAAAAAATTAAAAGTTTGGATAGGATGGTAGCTAAGATGAAAGAAAAATTTATCTCGAAGGACTATCAAATCAAGCTTTTCAGGAGATTGCAGAACCTGAGATAGAAGAGATTATCTATGAAGGAGTACACTAAGGAATTTTACAGACTGAACATCAGGGATGGATAGAAAGAGAATGAAGATGAAAAAATAAGCAGATACATAAATGGGATGAAATATGAAATACAATAGGAAACTAGCATGATGTCTGTTAGTAAAGTCGAGGATGCTTATCAAGCAGCCTTGAAATCTGAAGAGAAATTGGCCAGGAAACAAAGACAACAAAATAGAGGAGGAAATTCAAGCAGAGGTAAAGGAACCAACAGAGAGAAGTTCCAAAAACCGAAGCATGAAGCTGACAAACAACATAGTCACCATAAGAAAGGTGGAAGTTCAAAAGAAGAACAACATGGTGGAAGAAGCTCTTTTTCTATACCTATGGAGGTGTAGTTAGATGCTCTACCTATGGATAACAAAGACACAAATATTGGGAATGTCCCAAGAGAAAGAAAGAAGGAGGAGGTGAAGCACATGTTGTTGAAACATAGAAGCATGTGGAATAAGAAGCAACATAAGGAGGAAATAAAATCATGATGAGGAAAATTCTTCTTAAACCAGAGAAGGATGTAGAACAACTAGTTCAACGAACAAGTCTATTCAAAACTTCTTGCAAGATGAAAGACAAAGTTTAAAAGGTGATCATAGACAGTGGGAGCACTAAAAATCTAGTATCCATGGAGATGGTGGAGAAGTTGGAGTTGAAGACAAATCCACATCCAAACCCAATCAAGGTATCATGTAGAAAGGACATCAAGTAATGGTAAGTTAACAATGCCAAGTTGAATTTAAAATAGGAGGCTACAGGGATGAAATATTATGTGATGTAATTCCTATGGATATCTATCATACTTTATTGTGGAGACCATGGCAGTTTGACCAAAAATTTATTAATGATGGAAGAAAGAATACTTATGCCCTAGAAAATAACAGTGGGAAGGAACTCTTGAATGAATTCAACAAGGAAAAAGAAATGTAGTTTGTTGTAGTGAGGAAGCCTAGAGTTATACTCACAAATAGTTCTGTGGAAGATTTGCCTGTAGAAATCAAGGAACTGTTAGAAAACTTTGTTGGATGAGTTACCTCACTCATTTCCACCCATTAGGAGAATAAGCCATCATATTGACCTTATTCGAGGAGATAGTTTACCAAACAAAGAATCTTATAGGTTGACACCTAGAGAGAATGAGGAAGTCAAAAGTCAAGTCCAGGAATTGTTGGATAAAGTTTTAGTTAGGGAAATCCTAAGCCCATGCACAGTACCAACTATGTTAAGTCCAAATAAGGATGGAGGATGGAGAATGTGTACAGATTCCTGAGCCACCAACAAGATAAACATTCAGTACATATTTCCTTTACTGAGGATGGATGATTTGATGGATTTTTTGAGTGGAGCAAGCTATTTTTCCAAGACAGACTTGAAGAGTGGATATCATCAAATAAGAAGGAGAGAGGGAGATGAATGGAAAAAAACATTCAAGACAAATGAAGGATTTTTTAAATGGTTGGTCATGCCATTTGCATTGAAAAATGCACCGAGAACATTTATGAGATTGATGAATGAAGTATTGAAAGAATTCATAGGACAATTTGTCATAGTATATCTAGATGACATACTAATATTCAGTAAGACAAAGAGAGAACACTTAAGACATCTGACATCAGTGATGGAAAAGTTGCAGTAGGAAAACCTGATGATAAATGTGAAGACAAGTTCCTTTATGAAGACATAACTCATATACTTGGGTTTTGTGATCTCTTCAAATGAATTGAAGATGGATCCAAAAAAGGTGAGAGAAATAAGAGAATGGCCATTGCCAAGCAACATATTTGAGGTAAGAAGTTTTCATGGGTTAACAATATTTTATAGAAATTTTATCATAAATTCCAGTGGTATATGTAAACCCATGCTGGACACTCTGAAGAAGAAACATAAGTCCTTCAATTGGACAGAAGAAGCTGAAAAACGTTTCAAAGTGTTGAAGGAGAAGATCATAGAACAACCAATTATGATCTTACCAGATTTTGGAAAAACATTTCAAGTGAGATGTGATGTAATTGGATTAGCTATTGGAGTAGTAATGAGTCAGGATAATAGGCCAACTACTTATTTTAGTGGGAAATTGAATGATGCCAAGAAGAAGTATTCCACATATGACAAATAATTTTATGCAGTGATTCAAGCTTTGAAGAAGTGGAGACACTATCTAATTCCTAAATAATTTTTCCTGTACAATGATAACCAAGCTTTGCAATTTATTACTAGGAAAGAAAAATTGAATCAAAGACATGCAAAATGGGTAGCCTTTATGCAGAATTTTACTTTTTTTATTAAAAATATTGTTGGAACTGCTAACAAAGTTGCAGATTCTTTGAGCAGGAGGAGTTTGATTATACATGAATTCCAAGTGGAAACATTAGGGTTTGAACACCTCAACGATATGTATAGAGAAGATGCAAATTTTAAGGAAGCTTATGAGGCATGCAAGAATCCTTTATTGGGAGAGAGAAGCCTGTGGACCTATTATTTGATCTAGGATGGATTATTGTTCAAGGGAAGCCAATTGTGCATACCAAAATGCTCAATGAGAGATAACATGTTGAAGGATAAACAAAGTGGAGGTTTAATTGGAGATTTTGGTCATGATAAGACATTTGCACATCTGAGTAATTCATATTATTCAACGAGCATGAGGGCAGAGGTGAAACTTTTTGTGAAAAAATGCATAATTTGTCAGTATGTAAAAGGAAGAGAACAAAACACTGGTTTGTATCATCCATTACCGATTCCAGAAAGAATGTGGGATGCAATCAGTATGGATTTTGTATTGGGATTACCTAGAACTCAGAAAGGGAGTGATTCCATATTTGTTATGAAGGACAGATTTTAAAAAATGGCACATTTCATACCATTCCAGAAAACAAACAATGCTACACACATAGTGACTTTGTTTTTCAGAGAAGTAGTGAGACTACATGGATTGCCTAGGAGCATAGTCTCAGACAAGAACACCAAATTTGTAGGAAACTTTTGGAGGACTCTATGGAAAAGGCTAGGGAAAAATGTGTCCTTTAGTTCAGCATATCACCCTCAGACAGATGGACAACCTGAATTAGTAAACAAGAGTCTGGGAAATATTTTGAGAAGTTTAGTCACTGAGAAAGGTCATCAATGGGATTAGATTTTGGCACAAGCAGAATTTGCATTCAACAATTCAGTGAATAGGAGAACAAGGAAATGTCCATTTGAAATTGTGTATCGTATACAACCAAGAGGGATTATAGAGTTGAGAGATCTTAATCAAGATGAGTTAATAAGTGTTGGAGAAGAGGATTTTACAACATAAATGCATAAAATCCATGACAGAGTCAAACAACAGCTACATAATAGCAACGATAAATATAAGATAAGAGTTTATCAGAAGAGGAGAGAAGTTCAATTTGAAGTTGGAGATGATGTTTTAGCTCATTTAAGAAAATAAAGGTTTCCAAGAGGAACATATAACAAATTGAAGATGAAGAAGATAGGACCCTGTAGGATTCTTAGAAAATTCACAGCCAATGCTTATGAAATTGAGTTGCCAGACAATGTTGTGATATCACCGTTATTCAATGTTGCAGACCTGTATCCTTACAGGAGAGATGATGTAGGACAATCAAATGATCATAAATAAGTTCAGTGGAAAGAACAATTGCCCACAACAAAAAAACCTCAGATGGAGAAAATCATTGAATAGGGATATGGAAAGAATACCAGGAGAAAGACATATCATGAGTACTTAGTGAAGTGGAAAGATCATCCAATGGAAGATGCAAGTTGGGTCACAAAACATGATATTTTGAAGCATGGAAAGACAGTGCAAGAGCTCATGAACATGAGTCCATGAAAATTTTAATGAGATGAGTATGATGCCGAAGCATCGTTTTCAAAGTTAAAATGCAAGCGTGGAGGCAAAGGAATGACATCTCAACATGATAGAGTTTCAAATCAGAAATTAACTCAGAATTAAATCGAGTTGTTGAGATATTTTTGAAAGAAGCATTTTTAAATATGTTGTGTTTGTAAAGTCATGAAGGACTATAAGAGGTTGTAGATATAGAGTTTGGACTCTCATATGGAAATAACTGTTAGTTACTGTAATAGGACATAGTAGGTAACCACTAAGAGTTTGATAAAATAGGTTATAGACAGGATGACGAGAGATCATGGAGTCAGTCCTTAGATAGTTTGTTGTTGTTGCAATGTAAAGGTGGTTGTGATATTATGATATTAGGAGGAGATCATAGAGAGATCAGTAGAACATAGTAGAGTAGAAGAAATACTATGTAATTTTTTTTCATGAATGAATAGAATAGACATAATTGTCCCAAATCCTTGGACTGTGTTTATATTAATGTGTGATTGAATGAATGTTATATTTTGTATGTGTTCTTTAGTTTATTTCGTTCATGTATAATTGTTCGAGAGGTTGATTGTATGAGTTCTTGAAGAAACTAGATGACCTTAAATTGTTTCTCTTCTAACACTTGTATGGAAGGTGTGCATCTCGAATGCGAAGAGTGCGTAAATTGAGTCTCAGATTGAGTCAGAGAATTTCAGAGAGAAAAAAAGAAACTTATACCAGGTGCAAGGTGTGCACAACATCAAATAATGACCAAGCGTCAAAGAACCTGAAACAGAGAAACGCCAGGTGGGTGAGAAGAATTTATTTTCAAGAAATCCTTCGAACTGAGTTATCGAAATCCCGATAATGCAAGGTGTGCATGGGAAATCAAAATCCTTTTAAGGACAAAGCTCACAAGGGATATCAATTTTTATAAGTGTTAACGAGATCCAAGAGTCAGAATCATAGGGGGGAGAAAAGGTTTGAAACCTTTGAAAACTTAGAAAATATTCTATGTCACAGAGAGATCAAAAGCTCAGGAGGAGGAGAGACAGTGGTCGTTGGATCAAAATGTGACGAATCAATAATATTTTGATCAGAGTAAGGTGCACGAGGCTTATCACTTCACACACTCAGAAGAGAGAGTTCACCAAGGGTTGAGAACTGATATTTTCATATCTCGAAGATCCGAAAACCTGAGGTAGAATCTCAGTCATCAAATCAGAGGAACATATCTAAACCATCATATTGTTTGGGGTCAAATTCAAGTGTCGGATGACCACAGTGGATTTGAGCCATCAGATACCATGATTCTAGGAGGAGGTAAGTTTGAAACTCAATATTTCTAAAGCACAGACAACAAACATCTAGACTAAATCTGGACCGTTGGATCCAAGTGGGCACGTGTCCACAGGTCAAAAGATCCATAGGGAGTTGAGGGTCAATGTGTTGAAACGTCCAAAGCCCAAAGAGATGACGAGTTGACAGTCGTTGATCTATAAATGGACACTTGTCAACAAATTGTGAGCTCTGGGTAAAGTTGTTGTGGATTTTCAGTTGAGAACCGAGACAGCCAAACCCCAAAGACCTGAAGTGATTCAGAGCCATCATATCTAGCATAGATGTTCCATAGATACATGCACTCTGTGTAAAGTACCGAAGTAATCCTTGATCGTTAGATCAAGAGGACACACGACATAAATTCACATACTTCGTGGGGAGAGAAAAGTTGAGAGTTGAAAAGTTCGAAGTTTGGGTACGAGAAGGGATCGTAGCCTTTGATCCTAGGAGGACATCCTTCAGTGGGTTAGAGTCTTTGGATAAAATAAAAAGAAGGAAAGGGTTGAAGTTTGATGTTTCAAAACCCTGAAGTCAGGAATTGCGAAGAGATCACATCCATTGATATTGAAGGGACAAATATGCCCCATGGATTTGGAATATGCGGATCTGAACCATCAGTTCAGTTAGTATCGTCAAGATCACGAGATCGAAAATCCTATAGAATTGAGGCGACATGAGTTGCATGGAGCTTAAAACATTGAGGGTGGGCCCCAATCCAAACTGTGGTTTCATATAAAGGACATGTGGATGCTTGAGAATAATTATGGGTCCAAGAGTAGTTTGAGTTCAAAATTCTTGTGGTCACACCCACAATCGTGTAGTCATCGTCAAGGTCACATCAAAGAGGGGCTTATTAGATAAGGAGTTAGCGCCCAAAACTCTGAGATATTTTGCAAGCACGAAAGGAAAGGTTGTGAGTATCATAAGACCTCACTAGAAGGCCGAAAAGACATGTGTTTAATTAATACGTGGGACTATTAAGGTCCTTAAGAGTCATTTGACTCAAATAATCGGTGATCCTTTGACCGAGAGGTCGTGCAGCCCTACAGGGGAGTAGGGGGGTTGCATCACATTGCATAACCAAATGCGTATGGTGTATGATACATACACGTTTGTGTTGTGAAAACCACCCGAGAATAGTCCCTTTGTAACATTATGACAATGCACCTAGTGACTATTCAATGTATTAGGTTATGAACTACCTTGTAGTTGAAGATCTTGTTGCAACGAAAACAAATTTAAAAGTAGTGAAAATGTATATTAGTTCGTATGTATCACGCTATCTATAATGGGTAATATATATAGATATATGAGTAAGGTATTTCATATTCTAGATCACACACAGACACACACACACACACACACACACACACACACACACACATATGCGCTAAGTACTCCATATGTGGGGTTACCTATGGGTAAGTATTAGGATTCTCATATAATGATTTCATTGATATGTGCTAAGAATTATATATATGTGTTGGGTCTTTTGGTAGACAACTTATATAGATATATAGTGATAGGAATAGTATCCATGCTACATTATGTATACTATAGTGCTAAATGGATACAGTAAGCAATGCAGGCTCATAATATTTGATAATATAAATAGTATGAGTAGACTAAATGCCAGCCTATTATTCATAGTTTAATATGCATGAAAATATTTTGATAGCACGACTTAACATAGGTAAGATAGGTATATTGATCACAACCTTATTAATTACAAATAGGTACATGTTTTCAATACAATAACGACGATAATAGAGTTATGCTTGAACAGTTATTGAAGAGTCAACGAGTTTTAATGCACATAATTTTTATTTTTATTTTTTTGGTAAATTTGGGGTACATTAAAAATGGTATCAGAGCGAAGGTTACAACACTTGGACCTTAGATCAAGGCCAAATTAGTTTATTTCATTTTATTTCTATTAAAATAAAAATCTAACAAAGTTCTTATTGTTACAAACATAAAAAAAAATGGTCTGTTGTGATAATGGCAGCACAAAATGAAGAGGAGATCAGACTCGAAGAGAATCCCAATCAAGGACCTCCTAAAGAACCTGGATAGAAAAATGAAGTAAGTTCATCCACCCAGGTTCTGGAAACAATGAGAAACCTTATCCTGGAACTTCAAGTGTTCAAGGCAGATAATGAAAAACTAAAAAAGGAACACGAAGACCAACAAGAAATAAATGAAGTCTTGTTGCGCAACATAGTAATAAAGAAGATCTTGAAATACAATGACATGGAGGAAGAAGTCAACAAAAGAGCCTCTAAAACTATGGTCATGAAACAAAAAACGAGAACAGTTCTTCTGAAGGCACACAAGTGGCAGGAGACAAAACATCCATAGGAAGAAAAAGAAAACAGGTGGATCACCTGGAAGGTGAATTCAATAAGATCAAACCATCCACCTTTGACGGAGAATATAGGATGGGTGAAGAGGTTGAAGCATGGTTACTGGATATAAAAAAATACTTCCATATTTATAATTATTCTAGTAACATGAAAGTCTAAATGGCCATTTATAACCTGAAGGGAAAGGTGAGTATTTGGTGGCAAGACATGAAATTGGCCAAGGGATTAAAAGAAAAAACAAATGGAATGGTCATATTTCAAGAAGTACTTCAAGAAACAATATTTATCAGAAATATATTATGAAACAAAAACTAAGGAATTTTATGAGCTAAGGCTCAGACAAATGACCATGGACAATCTGATAAAACAATTTCTTGAATTATTGAGATTTGTGCCATATATCAAGGAAGAAAAAGTAAAAATACATCGATTCTTAAGTTGTATTCCACAATCATACAAGGAAAGAATTGAATTTGACAATCCAAAAACTTTAAGCAAAGTGTTTAGAAATGCCCGAATGTGCTATGATCAATACAAATAGAGGGATGAAATTGTCAAGGCATTGAAGGATAAGAAACAAGACATAATGAATCAATGGAAGAAAGGCTTCCAACCAACCCCTTTCCAGAATATGGCATAGAACTTCCAAAATAAATATTTTCATTCTAACACACATAATTCCCAAGGGGGAGGTAGACCGGTTAATCTGGGAGTCAAGAAATTTGGGGATAGCCCCAGGGAACCATTAAAGTGTTGGGAGTTTGGATAACCCCACTTGAGGAGGAACTGCCCATGTTTAACTTTTGGATAAAGGACCAAAGTCCATAACCTGCAGGAAGCCTATAAAGTAGGATATGTGGGCAGAAACATGCACATAATTAATGCAGTTGTAGATGGCATACAAGTTGATCATCAATCCACTATTGTAGAGGTTGAAGGTAAAATTCATGATAATCACATTTATATTTTAATTGACCCAGGAGCTGGTTTGAGTTATGTTACTCCTGGTTTAGTTGATTCAAACAATATCAAGAAAGTAAAGCATGTTAAGTCCTAGTTAGTATAGTTAGTAAAAGGGACTAAGAAAATAGTAACATATTTCATTTCCGAATGTGAACTCATTTTAGATGGCCAAAATACAAAGTTAAATATGAATATTTTACCTTTGGGATCTTACGATAAAGTAATTTTGAACTTTTAATAAAATTCACTTACTTACAAAGACGAAAACAACACAGTTAAGAGAATACAAGGTATTAGAAAACCAGTTTCAGTTAGGCAGATTTCAGCCATACAATTTAAGAAATGCATGAATAAAGGTTGCCAAATTTATTCT
Source organism: Picea glauca (assembly GCA_000966675.3). Taxonomy (NCBI): domain Eukaryota; kingdom Viridiplantae; phylum Streptophyta; class Pinopsida; order Pinales; family Pinaceae; genus Picea; species Picea glauca. The sequence goes on along the minus strand of JZKD02S1673144.1, from coordinate 728,938 downwards.
ATTCAAGTAACTAATCTGTTGGAAAAGGAATATAAACCCAATATAGAGGATTTTATAGTCCAACATGGATTTAGAGATATATTTGTGGACGAAATACCAAAATTGCCTCCAAGGAGAGAGATAGATTTCTTTATCGATCTACGGCGTGGATCTACCCAGACAACTAAGGAACCCTATAGGATGAGTTTACCCAAATTAATAGAGCTGAAAATTTAGCTACAAGAACTATTCGATAAGGAGTATATCATACCAAGTGTCTCACCCTGGGGAGCAACAATCCTTTTCATTAAAAAGAAAGATGGAACTTTAAGATTATATATTGATTATTGACAATTAAACAAGATGATGATTAAGAATAAGTATCCTCTACCCATAATTAACGACCTGTTTGACCAAGTGGGAGGAGTAAAGATTTTCTCTAAGTTATATTTAAGGTCTGGTTATCACCAAGTCAAAATAAAGGATGAAGATATAAATAAAACAACTTTTAGAATGAGATAAAAACACTATGAGTTTGTCGTAATTCCATTTGGTCTTACTAACGCACCAACAACCTTTATTTGTTTGATGAATAGTATATTCAGTCAATATTTGGATAAATTTGTTTTCGTATTTATCGATGACATTTCAGTTTACTCGAAAACGGAAGCAGAACATGCAGAACATGAAGAACATCTGAAAATAGTATTGCATACCTTAAGGAAACACAAGTTGTATGCAAAATTTGACAAATGTGACATCTACTAAATAAGAATAAAGTACCTAGGACATGTGATATACGAAGAAGGTATTGCAGTTGACCCAGAGAAGATAATATCCATTATGGAATGGAATATCCCTAAGGATGTATCTGACATCATATCATTTATGAGAATTATCGGTTACTACCATAGATTTATCGAAGGATTCTCTAAGATTGCATATCCAATTACATCTCTACAGAAAAAGGGAATAAGGTTTAATTGGTCACAAAAATGTCAGGAAAAAATTAATAAGCTAAAAGAACTGTTAACTACAACACATATTTTAAGAGTAGAAGACCCTGATAAAGAATTTACATATTAGATATCATTTTCGAGATTAGCTGCATAGAATAAGTCATTAATCTATGACCCATGATTGTGGGGAAAACTCCACAGTTAAGTGCGCTTGAACCAGAGGAATATTGGGATGGATGACCACTTAGGAATTCCTGGTTACTGAGTGCAAGCCCCTAAAGTGATGATTGATGCTATGTGATTCATTTTGTTGGTTTCAATCCCACTTCTTCACCTCTATGAGCATCACCCGATGCAATGAGTGCTAAGTGGAATATTCAAATCATGAGAATTATTGGTCACTTTTGACTAATACACATTTTTATTGAATTAATCGGTAGGTGAGGACACTAACAGATCTCCCTAGATCCACCCGGATCTAGAACAAAACAGGACAGGACATGACTCTTTCCCTAAGTTTTGACCATTGAATTAACTAAGAGGCAAGAACAAATAACATACCTTATTATCACTTCCTAGGGTCTTTGTTGCTCCCGTTTCACTCCAGTGCTCTCGTGAAGTCAAGACCAAGACAACACAAACCAACCAAAGTGAAGATAGCACAATCTATTCAACAGTTAACCTATGTGTATGATCAAGGAATTACACAATAAAGTGGAAATAGCTTTATGGGAAAGGGACATGCCATTGTATCATATTAATTGAAAGTAAACATTACAACCTGAGCCTTGATGTCGCAAACTTACTTTCGATGGATCTTGACTCCGACACACACACTTGCTCAATATTTGCATGAAGAATATCAAATCCTCTTGATAGACTTCCTGGAGTCTCCAAGCTGTTGTTCAAGCTCAGTCCTTCACACAATTCTTTCACCAATTCTCCAATGAATCTTGCTTAACCTTTTCCATGAGAATTCCCTCAATATATAGGAGAAAATGAGATAGTTACTTTGATAAGAATGATCCAAAAATATCAGGGAATCAAGTACTAGGATAACCATTCGAATGCCAACCCATCCTTCTAGAAGATTCCCTTCTAGAAACATTGACAATTCATCTTTTTCCATGCTTTAGGAAGAGTTCGCACCCTGACTATTCAACACAGTGCGAGAAGTTCGCACCCTGGCTTAAAGCAGGCTGCGAGAATCAGGCATTCCCGCACTCAAATATACTAGCACCCTGCGAACCTTCTTCAAAAATGAGTTTTCTGGGAAGAGATGAAAGTAACTTTTCTCAGGAGAAAGTTCTTATGAAGAGCCTAAATACACCATCATCAATACATCATCATGATGACCAAAATCATGGGTAACAGAATACCCCCCAAAGTATGAGGTTGGAATCAGTGATAGCCGAAAGACTTTGTAAGCTGCATGTGTGTGTCGAAAACCAAGAGCACACATAATCGGAAACCTACGAACAACCAAGCATCTGCAGAATATCATATAGACCAATTCTGAGGTAGGCATTCCCATACTCAGATCATAGATGGATGACATTGTAGACATAGGTCATGGCCACCAATCATACACTGTGGATCCAAACCGTCAAAATATAGCATAGCCACCAGGAATACACTATGGATCTATGCGAGAAATTTCAAATTGAGACGACATAGCCACAAGACATACATAGTGGATCTATGTGTCGCAGATTATACATACTCCATTGCAACCTGGACAAAAGAGATGATATCCAAGGTCTTTAATCTCGTCGCCCAAAGTACAAATCTAAACATGTGATTACATGTGTTGAAGTTGAACATGGTAGAAACCACTTGATTACCGGTCATTGATGAAACCATTAACAAGTGCGAGGGAAATCACCATTGATGTCAATGACTCCCAAGG
>JZKD02S1673144.1:648812-663507 GCA_000966675.3 Picea glauca | reverse complement strand
TAAGGTTTTGCAAATGGGGTAGCAAGCTAAGTGGGCTTGATTGTGGGGAAAACTCCACAGTTAAGCGCGCTTGAGCCAGAGTCGTCTTGGGATGGGTGACCACCTGGGAAGTCCTGGTTACCGGGTGTAAGCCCCGGAAGTGATGATTGATGCTATGAGATTCATTTCGTTGGCTTCAATCCCATTTCTTCAACCCTGTGAGCATCACCCGATGCAATGAGTGCTAAGTGGACTATTCAAATCATGAGAATTATTGGTCAGTTGAGACTAATACTCATGAATATGGGTCATAGATTAATGACTTACACTACGCAGTTAATCTCCCAAAAAATAATATTTGATAAATATTTTCCATTGAAAATGTCATAAACGTCTTCCACCATAAACCGTAATATAAACTGTAATTTTCTTAAATTCAAAATTAAAAAAATGTAATATCGCAAAAGTATTATAGGTGGCTTGCTCGCTAGGATTGAATCGGAAACAATAATTTTCAGAAATGTTCTAAATCTTAACAGACACCCTAATTTACAGAAACTCTATTTTCCAAAAAGATTACATCTAGCCAACAATGAAACCAATGTGTTATCTTACCTCGATGCCCACGACCCCTGCGACCTTGGCGCCCACGACCCCTGAGACCTCGATGCCCACAACGCCCACGACCCCTGTGACCTCGGTGCCCACGACCCCTGCGACCTCGGCGCCCATGACCCCTGCCACCACGACTGCTGCGCTCGCGACACAGAGCTCTCACAGAGCGACATAGAGCTAGATTTTTTTTTTCTAAACATTGTAAATTCGATGTGTGGCTAATATATAAACCATAGTTCGGCCGAAAGATAGTTCGGCCGAAATATAGTTCGGACAAACTATTATTTGGCTGAACAATGTTTCAGCCGAACTATCTTTCGGCCGAAAACTTATTGCCGGAAAGAAAATATCCGGCTGACCAAATTTCTACATGCAAATCGAGGGCACGGTTATTGATCCGTTCGATTTATTCGGCCGAAAATAATATCTTTCGGCCGAAAAATATTTTTAGTTCGGCCGAAAAAAGGTTTTTCGAAATTTTGGAGACCAGATTGTCACGAAAGTGTAACCCACCTTCGTGATTCCACCCGTCACGCATCTGTGTTTTTATTACGAGGTATGGATAAAAATACCACTCAGGTTTCTGAGGTTGATGACTGTCACTGTAATGTTTTCTTTATTTTAAATTTACTATGGGAATCGGTCCCTTTTACTGTGAGTAACTTCTTGTCTTAGCTGTGTTTAATTAATTCACTCTTAATGCACGTATATTGTGCATATCTCGTCTCCCTCATATAATTTATTTTTTTGAAATTTTAGGGTCTGATAATTATATCCTTGATCTCAAATCCTTGTTATTCCTGGCGTGACTTCAGTTCATTAAAAAAACTTAACCCTCTGGTGATATCAGGAATTATTACACCTATCTTTTCTTTGGGTTACCGTTTAACTATTTGTATTAGAATTTTCTATGTTGTTTTCTTTAATGTTATATTCCGGGTATATTTGATTACTTTCCTTATTATTAGGTTCATGTATCCAAGGTTTACTGTTATGATTATTCAAGAGGGTCGAATTTGTGGCTTGACCCACTCGTTAACCTTAAGAAAATTGTCAAGGTCTCGATGGAATGATATATTTCACGTTTGCTAATGTCCCATAACCTTATATAGAGGTTGCCTTTATACAAATGTTCTGTGTACAAACTATTATTTTAAAGGAAACAAGTCTCCTATGTACAAAGTTTATGTGTATAAACTTCTCTTTAAGCTTGGCGTTCCACCCAAGTTTAACTCCTGGCAAACAAGGAAGGTCATTCGATCTGTTTCGAAGCCTTCACAAAATTGTACCAAAGTATTTTGAATCTCCTTCATTAAAATTTAAATATGGACACAAGCAATGATTTATACATAGTATAAAACTTAATGAGTCTAATTATATGTTGCGTCGGATGATATATAACCAATTTTTCCTATCCTCCCGAATTCATCCTTCGTTTACAGGACTATGGAAATTAATCCAACCAAATGTTAAAGTATGCGAACGCTATCGAGCGGCATCTCACAGTTGACATTTCAACGATTTCTCCTTTAAAGTTTACAAGAAATGATTCTTATACATTGGTGTCCTATGTTACGAATTCATCTGATATGTTCCTCTTTCACAGTTTAAAAATCATTGATTATTATTGTACATCCATTGTTTATATCTCGTAGATTATTACTATTTATTTCTCTTGATTATTTAGTAGTGTTTGATAATCTGTTATTTTATATGGATCCAAATTTATTGATGGGCCTCTGCTATGTAAGGACCCGTGAGGATGGATACACCACACTCTCCCTTCCTTTGGAGATGATTCATGGCTTTTCATATTCACATACATGGTGAGGCCATGCTCACAGGTATAAGTGAGCTTTCTTTTCTTCATTAAATGTTACAAGGACTTAGTTGATTTATGTAAATTCACTTATTAAATTATCGTATTGACTAATAAAATTCTCATACATTTATTTAAAGTTTGTAATCATCACAACTCAGGATGAGTTGGAAAGTAAAGGGAAAGTTAATCGAGTTCCTTTACTCGGCCTCCAAGGAGGAGATCAAAGAAATTATCTTCTTAGTAAATTTTTTTGATGCAGATTAACATAGAAGAAAATCATTGAATATATAGTCTGTAGCTGAGAAACCATTTTTTTTGCAGTTTATTTAAAGCATTATGGCACTTTAATTGAGTTGGGAACAGCTCGTTGAATTGTAATAATACATCATATTTTAATGTGATTTTTTCCACAGTTTGAGAAATTATTATTTATCTCATGGTTTCTTTGGAATTTGTGTTTGCACAATAAACATTTGGAAATTATATACATATATAACTTAGCTACCACATAAATATGTTAGTCACACAACCGCCCTTATTATAGGTGGGTTCTCTCATCAATTTATCTCAAATAATTTTAAATAAAATAAAAATAAAAATAATATTTACATAAATATTTTTCACCATCAATTATCTATGATGATCAAAATGTTAATCAAAGTTTTTCCCAATGTCATAATTCAATAATCACAATCACTAAATATTATTCAAATATTTAAGTTGAAGGGATATTACAACCAACCACGTGCCTCCTCATTCTGCCTCCCATCCTTGCCTCAAACTATGTTGGTTGGTCTTTATAGATTCCCCACGTATCCAATCAAAATTGGATGCAAGAAGATAGTGCCATGGCTTATGTTGAGGAAGAGATTCCTCTGGCTCCTCCTCAGGTACCTCTAGATTCTCTCTTGTTCTCTACCTTAGACCTTTAGGATCTCCCTCACAATTCTAGATGGTCGCCTAAGAGTGGCGAACCTGCATCACATTTGGAAGGTTGTTTGGTTGAGAAACATACACCTCCATCCTAGCACGAGGAAGGAATTACTGTGACAAAGTAACTTTTCAATGCACCTCAACCTGTTGCAGCCTCTGAGCCAGAGACGCCTAGCACTTGCAGTTTCTCATAGAAACATGTGTAACTTATCTTCGATGTGAGAAGGGACATGGTATATCAACTTCACCATCAGGATATCCTCAGTCGTCATGTGGATTGTCTATTTGATTCTATTTCAGGCGAGCTTGTCAGGCGAAGATTCTTATGTTTTCTCTCATGCACGGCCACAACCTCCAAGTGGGCACTAGTAACTCGAATTTTCCTAGTGCTTAGGTTTATTTTTTGTTGCTATGGATCAAAGTTAAGAGTGGTCATAGCTACAACCAAGGATGATTTTACGGGCAAAATTTTGCACATGGACGAAATTTGGGTGGACGAAATTTGGGTGTTTGGAATTTTGGTTGGGTGAATTATTTACATAGAGGGGTTTGTAGGGTTTTCCTATATATATCCCTAAATTTATTTTCTAAAAATTATATATAAAATCCTTAGCCCACTGATATTTATGAGAGAAGAGCATGGAAATCCGTTTTTACCCTTAAAATTCTAACCAGATCCTCCCATTCGCCCCGATTTTCTAGTACTCGCAATGACTTAGAAGTATTTCACCTTGTTTTCCTAGCAATGGAAACGATTCATAGGTATTTCACCATAATTTTATGGTGCTGGCAATGATTGGGAGTTAGTTCGCCATGGGAGCCCTCAAATTAGGAGTGGAGAGGCCCTGCAACTGTCTTACCTTATTACCTACATTGAAGGATGAGTGGAAAGAGTGAAGAGTCAGAACAAATGCAGTATCATAATGTATGGAGAAATGGGTTCTGGTAAGAGTTATACCATGTTTACATCTAATTTTCTATTGCAAGTGGTTCCCTTTCTGGTCAAGAAATTAGTTAAACATCGGAATTTTCACAACATGTGAGGGTAACCTATCAACTTTGTCTGTGTGGATAGTTGTGTGGATAGTAGCAGAGACCCATATAAACTTGGTTATGGTAATATCAAAGGTCCACATCTCTGGTTCTACACAAATGCCTAGCATGTCAAATATTGGAACTCATATTAGAACTCGGTTTAGAGGGTTTGTGCTAATATTTTTATTCGATGGACAATATCAGACTTGGGTTTAAAGGGGTTTCTGCTAATGTTTTTATTTGATGGACACTATTGATTGGTTAAGGTTTATATGTGATTTGCATTGATACCTGCATAAGTTAGTGGCACATACAAATCCGTAATCTTTCTTTTAATACTTTCTTTGCACAACATAGTTTTGTTTATCAAACTCGGATTTGGATGGTTTTTTGTTAGTGTTTTGATTCAATAGGAAATTTGATTGCTAGTTAAGAAGGCATCAGTTTAGAGGGGTCTATGCTAGTGTTTTAATTCATTGGATAGCCTTCATGGGGAAATTTTAATGTCAATTGTAGTGACACAGACATCAGTGAGTGGTATCTAGAAATATGCAATCAATTTTCTATTACTTGTTTTGCACAACAGAGTGGTCTATAGGCAATCTGATCGGTTAAGAAAACATACGTTTAAAGGGTCTGTGGTAGTGTTTTAATCCAATGTATAGCCTTCATGGGAATTTTTTTATGTGTCAGTTGCAGGACACCCACATCAGTGAGTTGTATCTATGAATCTGTAATCAATTTTCTATTGCTTAGGGTTAATTTGCTTAGATAGGAAAAGTTTTCTTAGGGATAATTTCTGTATTTAATTTCTATTTATCACTACTAGAAAGGAACTGCTCCCCTATGGTCAAATTATTCAAAATATTGGTTTAATTGCATAGCTAATGATCCTTTGATCCTATAGAATGTTTCCCTACAGAACCCACTCCTCTCATCGTCCATTCTCTTTGGAGCCTCTTTTCGATAAGAAGTAAAAGGAGTTATGAATTCAATCGTAAACTCAAGAAATTTATTTCTGTGATATACTCTTGATATGTTTTGGATCTCATTTCATTCCATGAAATTTTATTTCATTCAGGCATATTCAAAGAGCCTTATGGCCTTATCAACTTTCCTATAATGTGCATACTTCAAGCTTTGTCTATTTTTCTACAATGTACCTCTTTATAGAATCAGTGAACACTTTAAAGATCTTGTTAAACCTCACAAGAAATTTTTCCATGTGTGTGAGTTTAGGGTTCGAGTGCAATTCAATTAAAGAAAAGTGGTTGCAACAGGCTAGCAATAATTACACCTTTTTGAACACTACTTGCGTTGTAACATGCACTACAACCTCGTGGTTATGAAAATATAAAGTAGACTCCCAACTGACTCTAACCACTACTGCATTTGGGTGTCAAATCCAATGTCAAGATGATCCAAATAAAGTACAATATTTGGAGGACACTTAAAAATTTCTTCATTGATGGCACGATCTTTGCATTCTATGATGATCAGTAAAATAGGGTATTAGGCCAGGAGTATCGATGATCTTGAGTTGGATTCCATGTATAGTTCCAACCATCTCCTCAAACTTCTTTGTAGCTGGATGGAATGAATTAGTAGTAGGATAGTAGCTTTAACTTCATTAAATACATAATTGATAGTTGCAATCTTCCCTACTCCGGTTTTTCCTAAAACCAAGAGTGTACATGCAAAGTCCAATTCTTCTAGGCTAGTTACTTCATGTTCCTTTGCTATTGCACTAGCTCTGCCATTACTGAATACAAAGATCTTCTTAGTGTTTATAGGACATTTTATATGCTTGGAAAGTCCCAATCTATACAAAAACTGGGAAACAAAACATTATTATATGTCTCACTAGGCCTATGGACAATGCACAAGAACTTCATTCAAATCATTTGGAGTTTCTCCACTGTATTTTCATTTTTTTCCACCAGAATCCTCTTGGATGGGTTATTTTCCATTGATGCAAAAAGGAGAGGTGAATCATGCTTGTTTTCTTGTGAGTGTTGCAAGAATCAAGAGTAGGCTCCAAAGGCACCACAAAAGATCGCAGGATTGTGGTACATATTGAGATAGATATCCCTGTAGCATTAGATAAAGAATTATTAGAGTGAGTTCCTTCAATATTTCATTTGTTTTTAAAGAAATCCAAATAAGAGTATTCTAATATTTGCTTTTTTTTTTACCATTGTTTCCATCCTAACAATCTCGTAATTATAACCATTCACAATATTTCTGGTCATTTTGATCAAGTCCAGTTGAATATTCTAATGGGATATGATATTCAAAATTACAAGATCTTCAAGAGCAAAATCTTCAACTGCAAGTTGAGCTATTGGACTTGAACATCTATGTTACCCCCTATTTTGTTGCCACCCTATTCTTCCTAGTTTTTTTTATTTTCTTTTCTATGATTTAGATTTGTCATTTTGCATCATGTCATTGAGGTTGCTATTGGAATTTGCATAAGATTATTTGATTTCATTGACATCCTCTGTAAGTACATTCTTTTCCTTGGTATTTTTATATGCAGTGGGAAGTTGTGTTCCTATTAATCTTGAAAATCCTCATGATTAACAAAACACTTTATGAACTATGGGATCCTTCTCCCACAACTACTATATTCACCTTTACAAGCTAAGCTATCTTATGTATCATTATTGCCTACAAATTCCTCTATATCATAAGAAAGAGGTGCTTGAATTAGAAACATACTTGGACGATCAATGGATCTGGTGTTGGAGGTGCTAAGAGCATCCATTTCATGAAGAAGAGGATCTTTATTTAATAAGTACTCATTCAAACAACTTCTAACATTGGACATTGATATTTTAAAGGGAACTGATATGGAGCCTGGTTGAAAATGAATCCTTTCTATTGAAACATGTGAAAACAGAATTTGTAGATATTTCTTCCACATGTCAAGGCGACATACAAACAAAAAGATAAGAAGAGGAAATCCTCCAAAAATAAAATTTATTGTTTTATTGAAAGTATCTAACAAAGAGTGAAGGATCAAGATTAAAATGGCCAAGTCCTTTAAGAAAAATAGGATCTATTGACTGGTTTAGTTAGTCCATTACATCCCTTCCCAATTAGTTATAAGGTTTTACAGTATGCATTTGCCATGAACAAATCCAGTCTAAGTTTTTCATATAACTTGAGGAAGCATAGGTTTAAGGATTCAACATACAATATGAGACAATGTCACCATCCTAAGATGAATGAATGAATGACCGATATAGAAACGAAAAATATGACAACAGATGATGAGCACTTTTTCGTTTCATTTCAATGGAGGAAGAAAAGAGGCTATGAAGAAGTATTACCATATAAAAATTTAGATTCTTGCATGTTAAAACAATATTAGCATGCACCACATAACAAATAAGTGAATTGACAGTTCAAAAATAGAAAAAAAGATAGGCCCGATACTGCAAAAGAGTGTAAAACTATGCACCTATGAATTTCAACCCCCAAAAAATCATTGACATGATATGTATCTCTACTAGATTGTACAGCTGCAATTTCAAATTTTACAATTTTTAACACGGTGTCAATTGTCTAGTACTAATCTATCTAACAGTGCCATTGGTACTGAAGTGTGTTGCAAGAAAATAATTACTTGTTTTGGAGTTGTGCAACAAAAACTACACAAATGGAATATTCAACTTCAATATAGCTCACATAAGGTAAAAGCATTTTGCAAAGAAAATGGCTTAGAGGAGTTAAAATCATTTCACAAAAGTATTGACCTGAATGAAGGGGCTGTTAAAAAGACTGGTTGTTCGAATCTCAACTTAGAATTCCAAAACATATTATATAAATGAAACAATTATACATGGATGGGATATCTATACTCTAGAATTGGCTAGAGAAATCATATGGAAACATTGAAATTATAGTGAAGCTAGAAGACAACCTTCAAAACAAATTTTGAAATACTGGTGGGCATATTAGATACATTCCTCTTCTTTTATAAGAATGTAATATAACTTGTTTTTAGATCCTAATTATCATTAACAAAAACAGATTTTACTTTAATTCCCAATATTTCAGTTTCTTACTTCCTTTAGGCTTGTTTATTGGCTTATTCATAATTTTTCTATTGTATTTGGCTTGAAGTGGATCATTGTAAGTCCATATGCATAGCAACAAAACAATGAATGATCATCAAAGGAGCTGAAACAACAAAAAAAATGATGAACTAGATAGATAACATAATGTTAGAAGACAACACATAAACAGATAAAAATGAATTCTGTTGCATTTCATTCTAGTAAAACTACTAAAAAGAACACATGGAAAAAACTGAATTAAAAAATTAATCAACAGTGTTAATTCTAAATGCTATAGGGTCGAGACTTATGGATTATTCCAATCAATGATATCTTCAGCATCAAGAGGTGTTCACTGTGATCAAATAGATTCACCGACATAACTTTTGGCAATATTGTTTTGTCCATTTTATCCTCGCCAATAGGAGAAGAGAATTCCAATTTGAAGATGCCATTTCTGCTAACAATTGCAGCATGATCCTGAGGTGGTGTTTGGAGGAAGACTCCCTTGTGAAAATATTTCTGCATGAATTTCCATTTTTGTTTTGGTTGTGGTAGTGGTTTTGGGTTCTTTCTCAACCACTCACTCTACTCTTCCTCTATCATCTTCTAACCTTTTCAATCTCCTTCTCCAACAAATTCACACTAAAATGTCTTTTCAATCTCCTTCTCCAACAAATGTATAGTAAAATGCCAGGGGTTCCTAAAAGTCACAGTCTAAATGTTCTATGTTTTGGTCCTGTTCTGAGGATATTTTTCGGAAATATTTGCTCAAAATCCGGCCAGAAATTGTTGTATTTGCAAATTTGAGTGGTTATTCTATGTAATCCGAGTGCTTCAGGGGATTTTCAAGACGTTGAATCCATTTTCACATTTAAAAATACAATTTAAACAACATAAAATTGTCATTTCATGCATATTTGTGTCGTCAGATTCCAACGAAAAAGGAAAAAATGTAGAACGATTAGACAACGCCCTTAAAATCACCCATGGTGGAAAGATTTGTTTCTTTGAACACATTATTGTTCTAAAGCAAGTATGACCCAATGTCATAATGGAAGATGTGTGATGTAGGCATGACTGTTGAATTCCTCACCAAGGAAGATTATCTCAGACCTGCTACACATTGATTTTGGGATGTCCATGGAGGTTCTGAGTGCTAATGTTCTGCAACAAACTTTTGGAGTACAATCACTAGATGATATTCCTGACCAGTTTCTATTGCAGGAATGTGGGAATGACCTTTCCATAAAACTTAGTGAAGTTGTCAAAAAAATTAGGTGTCAAAGGTGTTCAAACTTATGGTTATGAGTGTGTAAAAAGACATATAACTTCAATCAAGAAGCTATTGAGGTCATACGACTTGGCTTCAGTTTGAGCCCGAGCTGCATTACGCATATGAGACTTGGCTTCAGTTTGAGCCCAAGTTGCATTACGCATATGAGCACATAGTGATGTAGGATCATCTCAAGCGAGCTAGCGCAGAAGCAAAAGGCAGCTGGAAAGCACCCAACACAAATTTTGAAATCACCTTGAAGTTGATGCACAGTCTTAAATGAAGTCATTAAGAAGAAGTGCACTTGTACAATGTAAACGGACCTTGAGCAATTTTCTCTTTTCCTTAGTAGGTAGAAGGCATTTATGGTAGTTAATGTAAAGTAGATAGAATTCAATTCTAGATTAGACAGTTTTAGAGCGCAAGAGGGAAATAGGATATAGACACCCTCATCGTGTATTGTAACATTATTATGAAGCAACAGTAGTGTATGAAGAGCATAGAAGAGAAGCAGAGAGATTTGTAGCAGACTCCATGTACATAAGTTCTGAATAAATACAAAGGAAGTTGTGATTCAGACTCATGGTGTTCTCTGTTCAAATCATCCGCAAGGAGTGCGTTGACAAAGGGTTCGGATAAGGTAGCTTTTGTTCTCATTCAGAAGTGTAGTTAGGCATAAGAGCTATGCAGGGAGTGCGCAGTCCAAGTAAAGTCTCAAAGTCGTGAACTTGAGCGAAGTGTTGAGAGACTGTTGTTGCAAGGGTGTGCAGGGTCAAAGGGATTCAGGCACTTGGAAGCACTGAAGGTTTCCGCAAGGAGTGCACGCAAGAGTCTTCTCTAAGACTCGGAGTTATAAGAAATCTCAGGAAGGATAAATCCTTATAACCACTAAAAGGGTTTCACAGAGGTTGTACCTGGAAGAATTAAGAAAGTGTCGTAAGTTTGCGCCGCAGGTGGACCAGTTCGCAGAGGAACGCTCGGTTATCCACAACAATCCCTAAGGAGGAACAGACCGTCGGGATTCTCTGAGGAGAATTCATGAATTTCCGTGAGTCGTCCGATCTCACAGAGGACCAGGGGAGATATGGTGAGTATTCCCTAAAATTTTAAAGCTCAGGAGGGCGAGGAATGTAGATCAGAGCCATAAGGGTCGTTGGATTTACATGGGGATTCCATATTGGGGTTTCATGGGTTGAAGTCCCGTAAACCTTGGAACGAGAACCATAAAATCACGAAACACGAAATCCTGAAAGGCTCAGAGGACAGTGTGGGTCTACAAGAGTCAGCAAGGTGGACAGGTGGCACGCTATTTCAGAGTTTCATGGAGTGAAGTTTCGAAATCGTTGCATCAGGATTCGCGATACCGTGAAGTCCGAAATCTCGACAGAAGTGAAGAGGCGTTGAGAAGTCAAAGCGTGTGAGTATATCGGAGTTTCGGCACATCGGGATTTGGGAGTCGGGTAGAAAAGTTGTTCGACATAGCGACCGTCGAAATCGCGATAAGAAAAATCCCGACAAGGAAGCGAAGGGTTAGCGTTGACTGTTATCGGGTTTCGGGGATTCAAGAGACCAACGCTCAACCTACGGATTCGCGAAAGCATGAGATCTGATCTTCTAAGTGCAAAGAGGGGATCAAGTGAAAGCTTGATGTGGGTGCAGATTTCCCGATAGGGAAAACAGAAGAGCGTTTAGCGCTCTTTGGGCTAGGGAAAAGGAAAGATCCTGTGTTGACGTGGACCTTTCGACCTACGCGTTGTGGAGGGCATGTGCGTCGATATCAGTTTTGGTATCAGAGCCCAGAAATGTTCTTTGATTTATGTAGCAGAGAAGAAAGAGATTTCACCATGCCGCCCAGGAGAAGGGACAGACAAATACCCGATCTGCCAGAGGATAGGGAAATGTCGAGGAGGCACGCAGATGACAGATCCAGTCATGGAGAGAGAGATGCGTGATCTACGAGAAAGACTCGAAGACATGGAGATGGCACAAAGACGCACAGTCAGTGCGGGGGATCTTAGTGATTCTGAAAGTGAAGTTGAGATTGAACATGAAGAAGTTGCAGCTGAAGATGCAGCAAATGAACGTTTGATCAAAGCTATTGCAAGAATGGGTACAAAGGTGAAGATGGACATTCCAGTTTATGAGGGAAATCTGGATGTAGAGGAGCTTCTAGATTGGATTAGAGCTCTAGACACATACATCGACTATGAAGATGTTGAAGAGGACAAGAAGGTCAAGAATGTTGTCACAAGATTGAAAGGACATGCAGCATTGTGGTGGGATGAACTACAAGCTGACAGACGTTGCAAGGGAAAGCAGAAGATAAAGAGCTGGGATAGAATGATCGCAAAGATGAAGGAGAAATTCATCCCCAGAGATTATCAAATTACTCTGTTTAGGAGGATGCAGAACCTGAGACAGAAGCTGATGACAGTGAAATAATACACTGAAGAATTCTACAAGCTGAACATCAGGGCAGGTCATCGAGAGAGAGATGATGAGAAAGTTGCCAGATACCTGACTGGCCTGAGATACGACATTCACGATGAGATGAGCATGGTAACCATCTGAATGGTGGAAGATGCTTATCAGATGGCTCTGAAAGCGGAAGAGAAGTTGAACCGAAAGAAGAGTCAAAGAGGCCGAGGTAGAAGCTAGCCCAGAGGAAAATCAATTGCCCAGGACAAATATCAGAAGCCCAAGGAGGACTGGAAGAAACCTCAGACTCAAAATAAGAGAGGTGGAACCTCACAGAGAGGGCCATATGTTGAATAGAGAGGACAACATACTGAGCAGAGAGGAGATAATGTTGATAATAACACTTTTCCTCGTACTAGAGGTAGAGGAAGAGGAAGAGGTGGAGTAATAACATGCTTCACGTGTGGAAAGAATGGGCACAAGTCTTATGAGTGTCCAGATAAAAAGAAGGAAGGAGGGGAAACTCACATCACCGAAGCACAGAGGCGAGATGTTGAGGCACAGGACGATGAAGGCGGAAGATCATTGATGATGCGAAAAGTCATTTTGACACCAGAGAAGGAGGTGGAGAGTTCAGTCCAAAGGACCAGACTTTTTCGGACTGCTTACAAAACCAAGGAGAGGGTATGCAAGGTCATTGTGGACAGTGGTAGCACAGGTAATCTTGTTTCTACAGATATGGTAGAAAAGCTGGAGCTGGAGACGATTGATCATCCAAGTCCATACCGAGTTTCGTGGCTACAAAAAGGACATCAGGTAACTGTCACTAAACAATGTTTAGTTGAAATTAAGATAGGAGGATATAATGATAAGATATTATGTGATGTCATTCCTATGGATGTTTGTCATCTATTGTTGGGCAGACCATGGAAATATGACAGGAATGTGATTCATGATGGGAGATTGAACACATACACCCTAGAGAAGAAAGGGAGGACACACATGTTGCTTCCAATCAAGGATAAGGAGGTGAAACCGGAAGTAAGTAACACTGTACTTCTCATGAGTGGGAAGGAACTTATTACATAGGTTAAGAAGAAGGAGGATCCACAATTCATTGTGGTCAGGAAACTGAAGATTGTTTTGACTAGAACAAGGGTGGATGATTTACCAGAAGAAGATCAAGAACTGTTGGAAGAGTTCGCTAACATAGTAGTGGATGAACTACCTCATTCGTTGCCACTGATTAGAAGTGTGAGCCATCATATTGATCTCATAGCAAGATCCATTTTACCAAACAAATTCGCGTACAGATCGACGCCGCAAGAGAATGAAGAGGTTAAGAGGCAAGTCCAAGAGTTATTGGATAAAGGTTTGGTCAGAGAAAGGTTTGGGAGACCGTGGGATGCGATTAGCATGGATTTTGTATTTTGGTTGCCAAAAACACAAAGAGGATTTGAATCAATCTTTGTGGTGGTGGATAGATTTTCCAAAATGGCACACTTCATTCCATGTTAGAAGACCAGTGACGCAACTCACATTGCAAATCTTTTTTTCAAAGAAATCATTTGACTTCATGGCTTACCAAGAAGCATAGTTTCGGATCGAGACACCAAATTCATAGGGAACTTTTGGAGGACCTTATGGAAGAAGCTAGGAACTAACTTGTCGTTTAGTTTATCTTATCATCCTTAGATGGATGGACAAATAGAAGTGGTAAACAGAAGTCTAGGAGACTTTCTGAGAAGCCTGGTGACAGAACACCACAACCAGTGGGACCACATATTACCACAGGCGGAATTTTCTTATAACGATTTAGTTAATAGGAGCACAGGGAGAGTCCATTCCAGGTTTTCTACGGTATGCAGCCGAGGGGAATTTCTGAACTAAGAGATTCTGAATAGACTGCGACTAGGAGCGCTAGTGCAAAAGATTTCACAGAGGCGATGAAAGAACTTCACAGCGAGGTGAAGGAGCGACTGCAGAATTCAAGCTAGGATTATAAGCGCAGAGCCGATCATCACAAGAGACAACTTCAGTTTGAGGTTGGTGACTTGATTCAGGCACATTTGAGGAAAGAAAGGTTCCCGAGAGGAACATACAATAAGTTGAAGATGAAGAAAATCGAACCGTGCAGGGTCTTGAGGAAATTTGGGACGAATGCTTATGAGATTGAATTACCCGATGGGATCAAAATTTCTCTGATATTCAGTATCTTGGATTTGTACCCATATAAGGATGAGGAAACAGGAACAAGAGATAAGCAATCAGTGATCCAGTGGAAAAAGCAAATGCCAGTTGCCGATAAGCCGCAGATGGAGTGCATACTAGACAAGAGGGTGAGTAAGAAGACCAGACAAAAGAAATACTTTGAGTATCTGCTCAAATGGAAGAACCATCCAGTTGAAGATTCCAGCTAGGAGAACGAAGCGAAGATATAGAAGCATGGACAGACCGTGCGTGAGCTCATGGACAGGACCCCATGAAAATTTTCAAGCCAGAGAGTATGATGCAGGAGCATCTCAAGCGAGCCAGAGAGAAAGCAAAAGG
>JZKD02S1673144.1:601287-620770 GCA_000966675.3 Picea glauca | reverse complement strand
TTGTTCAACATAACTAAACTCCCAAAATATGTTCTCTGCTATTAGATTGCTAATAAATGGGACAAGGCCATAAAAAAACCCACTCTTATATATCGTGGCCTTAGAAAATCTCCTCGGTAAATCATGTGTTAGAAAAGTGCGTTTGCTCATTTAACCATAGACAATATAGCAATATTGTCACTCGACCATAGGCACAAATGCCACCCCCGAGCACCTTAACCTTGACACAGAATAATTCTGGTAGCAAATCAATAGCCAACCAAGGCTAATGCACCAAGCCAAGATAACCAAGACTGATCAAAAAGTCCAACCCAGAAAGACCGAACTTACAGGTTGCAATAACTGCAGCAGAAGATACTCTCCAGACTTGCGCACTAATAAATTTATGCAGTGCACACCATTAAAATTTTGCAGTTGCAAGTTGTGTCTTCCAAATGAGCTCTGGCATCCTGTATTTATATTGCTCCTCCTTAGACGTCTGACTTCTCATTTTGGAGGCTAAAAACTCAATATTAAATATTTCCTTTACCCGACTTGTCTTCTAGGGTTATGTCCAGTTCTTTAGGGTTTCTTCTTGCTTCCTCGAATATACTAGTCTCTTAAATTATTACAAGTGAAGGTTAATACCTCTCGTAGCTACCATAATATAAACACTCCCTCCTAGCTAGGGAGGTATAAAAGGAAATGGTCTTGAGCACAAACAGACCATTCAAATGGTAGCATCATCATCATTATCCAACTAGATAGTCTACATGGAAATCAGAACAATGCCATCCAATAGAACACAACTATGTCTATTCATAGTAGTATACAACTATTATCTAGAGACATAATAGTCTCCTAAAAACCAGTCCAAGCCACGGGAAAAGAAGGGTCACGGGAAGACAAAGAAGGACACCGGAAAATGGTGTGACTTCCACAAAATCCCTCGGCACAACACTGAGGAATGTCGCACAAAAAATTCATTGGTGGTCGAGATCAAAGACAAGGAGTCGAACCTTGATTCGGAATCTGATTCTGAAAATACTGGTAAAAGATAGATCATCAACGCAGACCCCACTGCTATTGTCGTGACCGCAACAATTCAACCAGAAGAACCAACAGCTCCTCAAGAGGGGGAGCACCTTTTTAATTCGCAAATGTGGGTGAAGGGGACCCCGCTGCATTTTATTGTTGATAGCAGAAGCCAGAAGAACCTCATCTCAGCAGAGGTCGTCAAACAATTGGGATTGTCGACAACACCACACCCGCATCCATACAACATTGGGTGGCTTCGCCAGGGCGATATCTTCGTGTCATCCAACAATTTTGATTGTCATACAACATCCAGCCGTTCAAGGATGAGGTATTATGTGATGTTTCATCCAACAAGGAAAGCATTTCATAAAGATGCAGATTCAACAAACGATTTTCCATCTCCCTCGGGCACTCAACGCAATGGAGACCATTGCTTCCCAAGTGTAAGGACCCTCGTCGTTACGACTACATGTGATGAAAAGAAAGTGATTTTTTTTTTTTAAGTAGGAAAGTAACAACGATAAAAAATAATCAACACAACTTGATGGTGAACACAACGTACGCAATTCAAGCAACAGACAACAACGACCCAGCATACTAGCACATCATGCAACTGAACAAAACATGCGATAATCAAGAGAAGAAAAATAAAAACAAATACCCGGTCGTCCTGCCCTACAAGGTTAGGACCACCAGGACACATAAGTAATGCTCAAGTCGAGGTTCCCATCGATTTTGACCATTTAAGGTCTCCATGCGGGAGACTATTCTGAGGAACAAGGAGGTGTCTACATCCCTCCTGTTAGACGCAAGATCACACCTACTAAGATAAAATACAACATCAATCAATCCCGACACAACGGCTTCGATGACCAGTAACTAGAAACCTTTACGGTGGGAAAAACCAATCATATTAAGGCGTTAAAGAACCAAGTACCAACATCAATTACAACGAACAATACGCCCACATTGGGAAGCAGGAGACTTTGTCCAGGTTATCATTCGCATCTATCAATTAGGATGCATCATGATCCCCTCATCAGGAATCATGTCATCACATGGCGATATGCATGACAGTAACCATGGTGCAACATAACATATCTAGACCTTTAACCCAAGCAAAATCCTACGTGTTAGGAGACCGAATTATCTGTCAATAAATAGACGAAGACTATACCCCAAGCACCCAATCAACAAGTCAACAAGACGCAAGGTGACATCATTCAACTTTAAATTGGGCAACTAACCTAAGTGTTTCTTGTTTTCCTACAAGACAATCATATGTGGTGTAACAACTATGACCAACCACCATTTACAATTCATCTTAAGGCACAAGGCACATAGTAACCAATTAATTGTTAAACTATTAATCAATTTAGCTAATAAAACTATTAAACCCTCAACCATTAATCTTGCGCAAGCCATTACACTATTACACAAATAAACCATAAACCATTAGTTATTAAATCATTATGACTAAGTGAAAATGAGTGAACTATTACCATTGCCAAAGGAAAACAATTAATCTATTGTGGTNTCCTAAGTGTAAGGACCCTCATCGTTATGACTACATGTGATGCAAAGAAAGTGATTTTTTTTTTAAGCAGGAAAGTAACAACGATAAAAATTAATCAACACAACTTGATGGTGAATACAACGTACGCAATTCAAGCAACAGACAACAACGACCCAACATACTAGCACATCATGCAACTCGACAAAACATGCGATAATCAAGAGACGAAAATTAAAACGACTACCTGGGCTTCCTACCCTACAAGGTTAGGACCACCAGGACACATAAGTAAAAGTCGAGGTTCCCATCGATTTTGACCATTTAAGGTCTCCATGTGGGAGAATGTTCTGAGGAACAAGGAGGTGTCTACATCCCTCCTGTCAGACGCAAGATCACACCTACTAATATAAAATACAACATCAATCAATCTCGACACAACGGCTTCGATGACCAGTAACTAGAAACCTTTACGGTGGGAAAAACCAATCACATTAAGGCGTTACAGAACCAGGTGCCAACATCAATTACAACGAACAATATGCCCACATCGGGAAGCAGGATACTTTGTCTAGGTTATCATTCGCATCTATCAATTAGGACGCATCATGATCCCCTCATCAGGATTCATGTCATCACATGGCGATATGCATGACAGTAACCATGGTGCAACATAACATATCTAGACCTTTAACCCAAGCAAAATCCTACACGTTAGGAGACCGAATTAACTATCAATAAATAGACGAAGACTATACCCCAAGCACCCAATGAACAAGTCAACAAGATGCAAGGTGATATCATTCAACTTTAAATTGGGCAACTAACCTAAGTGTTTCTTGTTTTCCTACAAGGAAATCATATGTGGTGTAACAACTATGACCAACCACCATTTACAATTCATCTTAAKGCACAAGGCACATAGTAACCAATTAATTGTTAAACTATTAATCAATTTAGCTAATAAAACTATTAAACCCTCAACCATTAATCTTGCGCAATCCATTACACTATTACACAAATAAAACATAAACCATTAGTTATTAAATCATTATGACTAAGTGAAAATGAGTGAACTATTACCATTGCCAAAGGAAAACAATTAATCTATTGTGGTGAAAGTTAAAAGACTGATAAATAAAACAATTTATATGTAAAAAAAATTAATCTATTGTTGAAATAGTTATAAGACTGGTAAATAAAAACTTGAATGGATTGACGGTTGTTTTAATCACCATTTTCAACAAAGTNCCATGTCCTCATCGCTCAGCCTGAGAGTTGGGTGGAGGATACCAAAATATTTAAAGAAGCACAACAGGTTGTATCTGCTCAAAACCGCAAACCCTCCTTTATCCCTTTCCCTAAACCAGTAAATCCCACTACTCCCTCTGCTCCACTAAAGATCCAAAAATTGACCAGGGCTTAAATGGTTTAACGCCAACTCAAAGGCCTTTTTTATAACTGTGATGACAAATATTTCCCGGGCCACAAGTGTAAAGAACAAAATATTTTTATGGCCATCTCCGAGGAGATTTCTGAAGAAGATGAAGAAACTACCTCCGTGTCTGAGTCACCTGAATCCACTAACATAAGCCCTCCCTCAAACCCTCCCGAAGTAAAATCATTCATTTCCCTCAATGCTCTCACTAGATTCTCTCCTCCCCAAACCCTCAAGCTAATGGGTTACATCAAGCATCGAAAGGTCATCATTCTGGTTGATAGTGGCAGCACCCATAATTTTATTCATCGTCGCATGGCCCAAGAAACTCATTGCTACATCCATGTCGTCAATAATTTCCAAATCATGATTGCCAATGGTGGTTCCATGAAATGTGGAGGGCGTTGTGAAAATGTGTCTCCAAATTGGTGACTACCACCTAAAATCCCATATGTTTTCTATCGACATGGGAGTTTGTGACATTGTGTTGGGTGCAGACTCGCTAAGCACTTTGGGTCCCATTCTCATGGATTTTAAAGTCTTAACCATGCAATTCGACCAGGAGGGACACCAATATAAGTTCCAAGGCATCATCGTCGGTTCACCTGAGATCATTNAAACTCATTGCTACATCCATGTTGTCAATAATTTCCAAATCATGATTGCCAATGGTGGTTCCATGAAATGTGGAGGGCGTTGTGAAAATGTGTCTCCAAATTGGTGACTACCACCTAAAATCCCATATGTTTTCTATCRACATRGGAKTTTGTGACATTKTGTTGGGTGSAGACTGGCTAAGMAMTTTGGGTCCCATTCTCATGGATTTTAAAGACTTAACCATGCAATTCGACCAGGAGGGACACCAATATAAGTTCCAAGGCATCATCGTCGGTTCACCTGAGATCATTAGTTCCCATCGCATAGAAAAACTGCTCAAAAAGGGTCATTCTAGTGTTATCGCCCAACTCCATGCCATACAAGAAACAGAGATACCCTCGGTACCGCAAGACCTCCAAGACATCATTTATAAACATCAATTGGTCATTTCCACTCCCCAAGGCCTCCCTCCTTCCTGTGGTGTTCATGATCATTCCATTCCCCTTGTACGAGGAAGCCTTCCTCCGAATATCCGTTTGTATCGTCACCCCTTTTCCCAAAAAAATGAAATTGAGAAAATGGTCCAGGAACTCCTTAATGCAGGCGTTATCCACCCTAGTACAAGCCCCTACTCGTCTTCTGTGGTCATGGTCTTGAAGAAAGAAGGTTCTTGGCGAATGTGTCATGACTTCCGTGCCCTCAACAAGCTTACCATCAAAGACAAATTTCCCATTCCTANTGGTTGATAGTGGCATCACCCATAATTTTATTCATCGTCGCATGGCCCAAGAAACTCATTGCTACATCCATGTCGTCAATAATTTCCAAATCATGATTGCCAATGGTGGTTCCATTAAATGTGGAGGGCGTTGTGAAAATGTGTCTCCAAATTGGTGACTACCACCTAAAATCCCATATGTTTTCTATCGACATGGGAGTTTGTGACATTGTGTTGCGTGCAGACTGGCTAAGCACTTTGGGTCCCATTCTCATGGATTTTAAAGTCTTAACCATGCAATTCGACCAGGAGGGACACCAATATAAGTTCCAAGGCATCATCGTCGGTTCACCTGAGATCATTATTTCCCATCGCATGGAAAAACTACTCAAAAAGGGTCATTCTAGTGTTATCGCCCAACTCCATGCCATACAAGAAACAGAGATACCCTCGGTACCGCAAGACCTCCAAGACATCATTTCTAAACATCAATTGGTCATTTCCACTCCCCAAGGCCTCCCTCCTTCCTGTGGTGTTCATGATCATTCCATTCCCCTTGTACGAGGAAGCCTTCCTCCCAATATCCGTTTGTATCATCACCCCTTTTCCCAAAAAAATGAAATTGAGAAAATGGTCCAGGAACTCCTTAATGCAGACGTTATCCACCCTATTACGAGCCCCTACTCGTCTTCTGTGGTCATGGTCTTGAAGAAAGAAGGTTCTTGGCAAATGTGTCATGACTTTCGTGCCCTCAACAAACTTACCATCAAAGAAAAATTCCCCATTCCTATCATTGATGACCTCCTGGATGAATTAAGTAGCGCCCAATTCTTCACTAAACTGGATCTCTGTTCAATCTACCACCAGATACGTATGAAAGAGGCAGACATTCCCAAGACTACCTTCAGAACTCATGAGGGCCACTATGAGTTTTTGGTCATTCCCTTTGGCTTGTGTAATGCCCCCTCCACCTTCCAAAGCCTCATGAATCATGTCTTCCATCCTTTTCTCCGCCATTTTGTCTTAGTTTTCTTTGATGATATCCTCATCTATAGAAAAACCTATACAAACCATCTTTCTCATGTGGATCGAGCTCTCCATCTACTCTCTCAGCACCAACTTTTCCTGAAACAATCTAAATGTGTTTTTGGTGCCTCAGAAGTAGAATACTTGGCTCATCTGGTTGGCAAAGATGGCATCAGGGTGGATCCTAAAAAGATTGAAGCTATTCAAGAATGGCCTCACCCAAAGATTCTTAAGAGCTTGCGTGGATTTCTAGGCTTAACAGGGTATTATCGCAATTTTGTTAAGAATTATGGGAAGATTGCAGCACCTCTCACTGCTCTCCTAAAAAAAAACTCTTTCACTTGGACTCCATTCGTTGCTCAAGCTTTCCAGGCCTTGAAGTTGGCCATGTGCACCACTCCGGTCCTCGCCCTTCCCGATTTCACAAAGACCTTTGTGTTGGAATNAATTTCCACTAATTTCTTTGATGACATCTCACTCATGAGATCATAAGTTTGATGTATTTCTCAATCTCCATTGTACCTTTCACCATGAGAAGGACTCCTTATATAACCTTGGAGAGGTCCAACCACTTGAGAGATCTTTGGGATAAGTTGAGAATTCCTCTCCTTCAGTTGAGGATCTTGATGGCAGTATGATGTTTGTGACACTTGCAACACTTGTGGTCAAGATGCGACACTTGCGGACAAAATGCGACACTCACAACACTTGAAATGATGACACTTGTGACACTATCGAAGTGAGTAATTTTGAGGTGTAACACCGGCATCGTGGCTATAAACCAGCTATTAGTATACGAATATTTGATTCATTCCTACCAGTCCTCTGGAAAACTCGGCGTTGTTAATAGCTGGATAATAAAATCATTCTATGACAACAACTCATTGATGTCAATGGCTAGGAACAATCGAAGGGAACAGTTATAGCGAGGAAAACAATCTCATTTGTTTTATTCTTGTAGTAAAATGTAAAGACAACGATCGTTATGACTACAACCGAAGCAGAAACTGCAATTTTTTTTTTTTTTTTTAGGTGGGAAGGCAACGACGACAAACATTTGAACCCCACCACCTGACGACAAACACAAGCATGCATATCAGGCAATAGACAACTACGACTCCACGCACTAGCACAGGCAAAACATGCGTAAATCAATAGATAGAAACCACTACCCGCCCGACACAAACATGACAAGGCCTACAACCTAAAGGACAACATCCACAATCCCGACACAATGGCCTCGACGACCAGTAACTAGAACCTCTAGGGCACACAAAACCAAATGCATGAAAGTGCTACAACCCAAGAGCCAACATCAAACTTACAATGATCAACAACACCCATGACGTGAAGCACAGACTCCGGCCAAGTTATCATTCGCCTCTATCCAATAGGGCACACCATGATCCCCTCATCGGGAATCATGTCGTCCCTAGGTGATAGGGGTGACGATAAACCTGGTGCAACATAACCTATATGGACCGAGGAATCAAGATAAATTCCAACTCGCTAGGCGCCGAATTAACTGGCAAGAAGACTACACCTACGCCCTCAAGCAACAGGTAGACAAGACGCAAGATGACGTTATTCACACAAAATTTGCACAAGCTAATACACAACTTCGCCAATAAACAAAAACCATTATCTGTTAAGCAAGATGCCTAAGTGCGAAGGACTGCACTATTATCAAGTTACTATGGTCATAATTGTTATCATAAGGTAAATTAAAACAAGCGCATTACAAAATCAAATAAGCTGAAACAATTAGGAACAGTGGAAGACTTTATAGCTTCCTTTGAGCGCTTGGCTATTAAAACATAGGGCATGTCTGATGCCCTTTTTCGAGAGTTTTTTTATCAGCGGCCTCAAGGATGAAATTCGGGCCCATGTCCTCATCGCTCAGCCTGAGAGTTGGGTGGAGGCTACTAAAAGATTTAAAGAATCACAACAGGTTGTATCTGCTCAAAACCACAAACCCTCCTTTATCCCTCGCCCTTAACCAATAAATCCCACTACTCCCTCTGCTCCACTAAAGATCCAAAAATTGACCAGGGCTAAAATGGTTGAACGCCAACTCAAAGGCCTTTGCTATAACTGTGATGACAAATATTTCACGGGCCATAAGTGTAAAGAACAAAAGATTTTTATGGCCATCTCCGAGGAGATTTCGGAATAAGATGAAGAAACTCCCTATGTGTCTGAGTCACCTGAATCCACTTACATAAGCCCTCACTCAGACCCTCTCGAAGTAGAATCATTCATTTCCCTCAATGCTCTCACTGGCTTCTCCGCTCCCCAAACCCTCAAGCTAATGGGTTACATCAAGCATCTAAAGGTCATCATTCTGGTTGATAGTGGCATCACCCATAATTTTATTCATCGCCGCATGGCCCAAGAAACTCATTACTACATCCATGCCGTCAATAATTTTCAAACCATGATTGCCAATGGTGGTTCCATGAAATGTGGAGGGCATTGTGAAAATGTGTGTCTCCAAATTGGTGACTACCACCTAAAATCCCATATGTTTTCTATCGACATGGGAGGTTGTGACATTGTGTTGGGTGCAGACTGGCTAAGGACTTTGGGTCCCATTCTCATGGATTTTAAAGACTTAACCATGCAATTCGACCAGGAGGGCCACCAATATAAGTTCCAAGGAATCATCGTCGGTTCACCTGAGATCATTAGTTCTCATCGCATGGAAAAACTGCTCAAAAAGGGCCATTCTA
This sequence comes from Picea glauca, assembly GCA_000966675.3. Classification (NCBI taxonomy): domain Eukaryota; kingdom Viridiplantae; phylum Streptophyta; class Pinopsida; order Pinales; family Pinaceae; genus Picea; species Picea glauca. The sequence continues at coordinate 611,729 of JZKD02S1673144.1, read as the reverse complement.
GTGTTATCGCCCAACTCCATGCCATACAAGAAACAGAGATACCCTCGGTACCGCAAGACCTCCAAGACATCCTTTCTTAACATCAATTGGTCATTTCCACTCCCCAAGGCCTCCCTCCTTCCCGTGGTGTTCATGATCATTCCATTCCCCTTGTACGCGGAAGCCTTCCTTCCAATATCCGTCTGTATTGTCACCCCTTTTCCCAAAAAAATGAAATTGAGAAAATGGTCCAGGAACTCCTTAATGCAGGCGTTATCCACCCTAGTACGAGCCCCTACTCGTCTTCTGTGGTCGTGCTCCTGAAGAAAGAAGGTTCTTGGCGAATGTGTCATGACTTCCGTGCCCTCAACAAACTTACCATCAAAGACAAATTCTCCATTCCTAGCATTGATGACCTCCTGGATGAATTGAGTAGCGCCCAATTCTTCACTAAACTGGATATTTGTTTGAGCTACCACCAGATACGTATGAAAGACGCAGACATTCCCAAGACTACCTTTAGAACTCATGAGGGCCACTGTGAGTTTTTGGTCATTCCCTTTGGCTTGTGTAATGCCCCCTCCACCTTCCAAAGCCTCATGAATCATGTATTCCATCCTTTTCTCTGCTATTTTGTCTTAGTTTTCTTTAATGATATCCTCATCTATAGAAAAACTTGGACATACCATCTTTCTCATGTGGATCGAGTTCTCCATCTACTCTGTCAGCACCAACTTTTCCTTAAACAATCTAAATGTGTTTTTGGTGCCTCAGAGGTAGAATACTTGGGTCATTTGGTTGGCAAAGATGGCAATAGGGTGGATCCTAAAAAAATTGAAGCTATGCAAGAATGGTCTCACCCAAAGACTCTTAAGAGCTTGCGTGGATTTCTAGGCTTAACAGGGTATTATCTCAAGTTTGTTAAGAATTATGGGAAGATTGCAGCACCTCTCACTGCTCTCCTCAAAAAGAACTCTTTCACTTGGACTCCATTCGCTGCTCAAGCTTTCCTGGCCTTGAAGATGGCCATGTGCACCACTCCAGTCCTCGCCCTTCCTGATTTCACAAAGACCTTTGTGTTGGAATGTGATGCCTCAAGGAAAGGAATTGGTGTTGTCCTTATGCAAGAGCGTCGACCTTTGGCCTTTACCAGCAAGCAACTATCTGAAAGAAATCTGGGCAAATCCATCTATGAAAAGGAAATGTTGGTTATTCTGCATGTTGTGGATCTATGGCATCCTTATCTATTGGGGCAACGTTTCCAAATTAAGACAGGCCATCAAAGCCTCAAGTATTTTCTGAAACAATGCATTTCCTCCCCACAACAACAAAAATGGGTGACTAAACTCTTTGGATATGATTATGAGATAATTTATAAGAAAGGCAAAGACAATGTGGTTGCGGATGCACTTTCCCGAAAATATGAAGACGAAGGATCCATTTTTTTCTCTTTCATTCATTGTACCAGATTGGCTCCAAGCCATTCGCCAGGAATGGATACAAGATCCCAAAAGTTCACAGTTGATCCAACAATTGCAGTCCAAGGCTCCAGCTTACCCAAGGTACTCTTGGCTCCATGAGGAACTTCGATACAAAGGTCGTTCGTATTTAAGTAAACAATCAAATCTTAAATCCACGGTACTTTCTGAGCTTCATGCTACACCAACAGGCACTCCGGGTTCACCAAAACCTATGACATGGTCAAACATTCCTTTTTATGGGATGGCATGAAATAGGACATTCCTAGTTTTGTAGCTGAATGTGATGTGTGTCAATGCAACAAGGGAGAAACAATCAAATCGTCAGGCACACTACAACCGCTCCCGATTCCACCAGTTATTTGGAAGGATATCTCTATGGATTTTATTACTGGCTTACACAAATTGGGAAATAAATCCATCATCATGGTGGTTGTTGATCGCCTTTCCAAGTCTGTGCCTTTCAGCGCCCTTCAACACCCGTTTACAGCATCCACGGTGGCTCAAATCTTCATGGATCAGGTCTTCAAGCTTCATGGCATGCCGCACTCTGTTGTTTCTAATCACGACCCAACTTTCACAAGCAATTTTTGGCAAGAACTGTTCAAAATACAAGGCACTGAACTGCATCTCAGCACAGCTTATAATCCCTAGACTGATGGCCAAACGAAAGTTGCCAACAAGTGTTTGGAAACATATTTGAGGTGTTTTGCCTCGAAAAAGAAAAATTAGTGGGCTCAATGGTTACCCCTAGCTGAATGGTGGTGCAACACTTCATACCATACAGCTACACGCATAAATCCTTTTGAAGCGGTATATGGACAGAATCCACCTTCAGTTCTCTCATGCTTACCGGGTGCCTCGAAGGTCTAGGCGGTTGACCTAACACTTACAGCTCGAGATGCTATTCTTAATACCCTCAAAGAGAATTTGGTGATGGCACAGAATCGCATGAAGAAACAAGCAGATCAAGGTTACTTTGAACGTCAATTTTCAGAGGGGGATCAGGTGTTTCTTCGACAGCAACCTTACAAGCAAACTTTCCTCAAGGTCGAGCATTGTCAGAAGCTAGTGCCCAAATTTTATGGTCCTTATACTGTACTCAAGCATGTGGGACAAGTTGCCTATCAGTTATCTTTTCCCAGCAATTCGAAGCTACATCTTATTTTTCATGTTTCATGCTTAAAGAAGGTGATTGGAGCTAAGTGCCAAATTCAAACCAACCTTCCAGAGTTAGCTGAAGAAGGATCCATTTGGCTACATCCAGAAGTAGTTTTGGACCAGCGTGAGCATCGCCTACGTCAGAGTACCATCAAGGAAGTGATAGTACAGTGGAAAGATACAACTCCAGCAGACGCCACTTGGGAACCAGCTACCATTCTACAGCAATTTCCTCATCTCAAGCCTTGAGGACAAGGTTGTTTTTAAGGGGGTGGACATGTTAGCGTCCTAACCCGCACATAGGTAGAACAATATATTCAGATGTAATAAAGGTCAATATTAATAAGGCCTTTCAATAAAATAGAATAAGGAAGATGTAAGAAGACCTAATAGAATCTTCCGCTTCTAGAAGGATCTTCCTCTAGATGCCTCTTTTTAGTATAAACAGGAGTTGAGGGTATGAGAACCCTAGCTTGGATATTATTGTAATAGAGCTCTTCTCAACTGGAGGTTGCCCCCTCGAAGAAGCCCGTGAACATTCCTTTCAGATTCAAAATGTTATTTATGTCGTTATTCTTATATCATTTTAGTGTTATTGTGGTGAATGTTCTGGTTATATTGTTGTTATTCTGCCATTACTAGCATTTTATTTCAGTTTTGCATACATTTTATATCTGGTATATTACATAAGTGATGACCGTTGATTCGGCTCCTGGTCGACTGCTCAGGCATGGACTAATGATCTAGGGATGAGGAYGAAAGATAAGGCACAATCTCTTCAAATAATCAATAAAACAAAACAGAACAGTCATAGCAATCAAGGATCGGTGGCCAAGGAAATCAATTTGATGCAACGAGCGTAAAGATATGATGACTTTAAGTTTTAGATTAAAGACTCTATGTAAAACACTTTTCTTTCCCCAATAAAACTGTGACATCCCCCCAAAATAAAATAAATTGGAAATTGAAATTTTTGGGAAATTATTCCATTTTTGGTAAATTCGAATTTGGAAAAATTTTGCCATTTATGGCAATTCCTAATTTCGAATTTGTTAATTGTAATAAATTATTATGACTTTTGGGCAAAACTCTGATTTGACCCAACTAACTATTTGACAATGACATTTGTTTCAAAAAAAAATATTTTATATTGATTGCAAGAAGACAAATGGAACAGCCATGTTAAAAGTAGTTGACCATGACTCCATGAGTGGGGAACATGTTGGAACTACCCCTGGGTTGATTTGTACAAGTGGAAAATTAATGATTTGGCCATCGGCAGCCCCTGAAAACCAGGGATTTAGGAAGCTGCAAAAATTCCAAAGAAGGGAAAAGACCTAGGCAAGTTACAAATAAGCATATGTGAGGAGGCAGGACGCTGCTAAGTGTGCTGGGAAAAGAGACTATTTGTTTTTTCTTTCACTTGTTGTTATGAACACTGGAAGGTTGTGAGGCAAGGAGAAAAAGGTGACTGAATTGAAGGACAGTGTTGCAGAGGGATTTCCAAGTTCGCCCTTATGGACTCATGGTCAGGCTAGGGGCTGAATCGGGCAAGTAATCATGGCTGCTCGGTTCTACGGTTGGGAGGAATGTGGTTTTTCCCTTTGTTTTCTCTGCAAGCTTAGTTCAGATATGTACTCTAAACTCTATATGTCTGAATGATTTTATATTGGAGATACTGTACATGTTATTGCTATACGGAAAGAGTTATAGTATCTGTTTTAATGATCGTGTAACTATTGTAAGTCTTTTCATGTACCTAAATATTCATTATTCTACATCTGTGGAACGAATTGGTTATTGTTATAGTGGGATCCTTAACGTTGGTATGCATGCAAAAACCTAGGCAAAGACTGTTCGAAATTCAGTGAATAGACTATAGGATTTAATTGCAGATTTATTTTCCAGAATCAATTTTTAAACAGAATCGATTATGTAGCAATGAACGAGCAGAGCTATTATATGCGTATATATGTTTCAAACTTTAACAGAGTTGAACGAACAAATAGAGCCATGATATGCTTATATATGTTTCAAACTTAAACAGAGTCGAATGAACAAACCGGGCTATTATATGCGTATATATGTTTCAAACTTTAACAGAGTCGAATGAACGTACAGGGCTATTATATGCATATATATTTGTTTCAAACTTTAAACAGAGTCGAATGAACGAACAAATCTATGATATGCACATATATGTCTCAAACTTTAAACAAAGTTGAATATATATCAATGCACGAACAGAGCTATTACATGCATATGTATGTTTCAAACTGTAAACAAAATCCACTTAAACATTCGAGAATGATGAAGCATATGGGAACGAACGAAATCCAAGGAGTAAGACCACCCTAATTTTTGGACGATATAACCACACTAGGATAATACTACAGGAAAACAGATAGATAAACTCGCTACTACATTAACCACGTATGACATATCTTATATATATACTGTGCGCAGAAAGGAAACAAAGCATTCTTTTGTTAAATCGCTTCGCATTCTCAGAAATTACAGAGTAATGCAATCCTTGCTGAAGAAGCAACCAATCAAAAACAAACACATACAAATACGCAAATTCTGAAGATGCGAGACCTCTAATAACAATTCCGTTGGGGTAAATATTTCTTTTAAACAAAAAGAAAACAAGAATTTCATTCACAAGTCTCCCACATCATGCTTATATATATATCCTTAAATTGGAACTTTGATAAACAAAAACGGGATTAAACCCTCAATTATATGATACAGGGAATCGATGCATGAATAAAGGTTACTCTTAACATCAAAAAACTACGAACAGAATCGCGACCTCCATGTCGTGGTTTCAGAAACAAGTTGAAGGGTCATATTTTGGAACCCGAGTACCTTTGCCAGGATGAACAGAGGTCGGAACCCGCGCTGTGAAGTGGACACACCTGCATTCGGCCATCACGGTAAACATTAGAAAACTTACAGAGTAGAATCTTGACTTATAAACTCAAAAAGGAATAATGATAACCATAGTTGTCGGATCACTTTACTTAGGGCCGAAACGCCACACCCTCATGTTGCCATGCTTTGCTTCGTAGTCAACCCTAACCGAGGGGAGAAGGTTCCAAGAGCTCCTGGTGGGTATCCTCGCAACAGTAAGGGCCCCTTATTTCCTGAAGCACGACGAAGGTGAAAACTATTCGTAACTACTCTGAGTCACCCCAGTTTACAGTTGCTAAGTATAGGGTAAACAAAGGATTAAACCAGAAATAGACCCACGAGACACAAACAGTGAACACGAAATATAAATTCACAGAAGTAGAGGTTTTGCGACTCATGGTTATAGTAAGAAAACCTTTGCTACTGTCACTACTAAAATAAAAAGAACGCATAAGACTCTATCGAGAGTAAGGAAAGTCTGTAACACACAGTAAAGGGTACAGAAAACAAATTCTTCTCGGTTTCAACCAAAAACAACAAACTCTGTTCGAATCCGAAATACGACAATCCCATAGAGAAAACTTACCAGGTATTGTTGTCAACTGCACCAAGGGTTGCTCAAGGAGGCGGCAGATTTTCCCCTGTGGAAGTTTGCATAAAACAGAGCCCCTTTCCTTCGGAGGCACAAGGGAGAAATGAGACCGCCAAGACCTAATGGGCACGAATACACCCTTTACAGCATGGGAAGTACAAAACCTTACATTAGGGCAAACTAGCGCATTAAGATTGGGAGGGGCAAGAGAAAGAGACATCAGGGTTGAGGTTAGTAGGACCCGTAATTTAAGTTCCCGGACAGAGTCTTAAACTCCTCCTGATAGGTACATCCTCCACCCTAAATGCAAAAGATACGAAGTAAACCAACAATAAAACTATGATTGTCCAGTGAACTAGTCGGTTGCCAGACCATGGAGTTGTCTTTTCGTTACTCCGACAAGCGGAGGGGAGTTAGTGATTTCATTTGTTCATAGAATGACGCAGACTTGATCGGGTTCAGTTCGTTATGGTAAGGACAAGTTGTAACATAACTAAAGTAGAGCCATCAAAGGAAAACACTTGGTAACCACTCCTAAACCATTCATTAATCTCCTTAAAACCTTTCCTGTCACGTACCACGATCAGGACTTGAAGACTGATGTTGACACAGATAGGTAGTGTATAAGCATTTAAAACCCGATACATAAATTTATGTGCAGAAATCCAATAGTCTGATTCTATTAAAAACAAAGGGACTGAAATTTGCATCCTATCGTATAGGTAGGTGCGGGCATTATAGTAAAGCCCTTATAATAAAGTACTAAAATACCACTCCTATGCATATAGGTAGGTGTGAGAATTGTAATAAAGCCCTTATAATGAAGTAAGAATTAGAATATACTTGCATTCAATTTTTGTAAGGTATTAATGCCAAGAGTATTAACCTTAAGCCAAGAGTATTGAGCTAGTATGCCATAAGGTCATGCAAGAAAAAACAAAGTGTAAGTACCTGGCGCATGAGTGGATTAAACGAAGTTAAGTAGCAAATAATGTACCACAGAAAAAAAAAAAAAATTATATGAGAATTTTGAGGTTCATTACAAAAAGGACAGAAATAAAAGAGAAAGAATAATAATTATCTAACATTCAAATAAACGCAAGCGTACTGTATCCCAAGATGACTGCTCTGAGTCATTGTCCTACACGCTCTGTCCAGCTCTCGCTTGCTGACCGATGTGACTTCACCGGTACCTCCCAGCCAACGCTAGGGGTACTCTTCTCCCCCCTGAGCTCCCCCAGCTACAAATGGGACACTCACACTAAACCAAAGAACAACTAGCAACTAGCTTGCCTTGCAAGGTTGAGCTACCACTCGTTACACGAGCTGGATATCCCAACTCCCACAAGATAAGTCAGTCAAGATAAAAATTATGTAGCGTAACATTACGCATAAAATATTATCCCCTACTCCTCCTCCTCCATTCTTTTTATAGGGTTTCTAAGTGATTTCTTTCTCAATTTCTCATTTAATTTATTTTTCATTAATTTAATTCAGAAAAACCTCCCCCGTACACATGTCACCCATCCCTCTAGTTTCACCAGAAATTAATTTCATTAATTATTTAATTACTCCTATTTCCCTCACCCACCTAAAAGCATTCCTAGAATCGCTCCTAGGTGTCCCCATATTCTCCTTACATGTTTTAATGACTTACGCCCTTACTAAATTCCTATTTGAGTTCAATTTAGAAAGTTCTTAAAGGAAAGATTCCTTACTAAGTTAGCCATTCTGTTTTTTCCTTATGTTTCCATTGTTCTTTATGTTTCCTCTTTTTCCCTTAGTTTCCTATTTCTTTTAAGTTTCCCTCTTTTCCCTTTTTATCTAAAACTCAAATAAGCAAGTGTAAAAAAATTACCTTTTAACCATTTTTCTTTTAAATAAATAAATTTTAATTAGCACATGTAGAAAAACAATCAATTTCCTTTTAAAATTTTAATCCCTAAATATAATTTGATCTTAATAAATTAATTGAATTGCTTACCCCTTCTTGTCACATGTTTAATTATGATTATATTATTTTTTTACCACAAGTATCACTTCAACCTAGATTTTAATTTCCTAGGTTGGGCGACATTTTTATTTGGGAAATTGTTTTTAAATCTTTCTTATCACATCATTCATTCTAAGGGCATATAGGTTTATTTACTTATTAGTTAACAACGCGACGTGCCCTTGAGGACGCACTAGGTTCTCCAAGGGTTCCACTCGCCTCATTCTATTTCCCTTGCGCGACGTGTCGTTCAGGACGCACTACATGCTCCAAGGTTGCCACTCGACTATTTCCATTTTTTTTGTGTGATGTGCCCTTCAGGATGCACTACGTTCTCTAAGGGTGCCACTCGCCTCTTCACTAACTTGGTAGACATCAAAAACCCCTGGAGTCAATTCTGGAGTCAATACTCCGCCAGGTGATCTTGTGGGAGACTGAGGGCCTCTAAGGAATAAGGCCTTTGCCTTATTGTGTGCCCCTTAGAATCATCATGAGAAATTGTCGCAGCCTACCCTCATGACATTGTGGGTCTTCTCGAACTAGGTAATTGTTAACCTACAGTTCGAACCACGACGAGAGTGCTAGTAGGTTGTGGCAGGGTTGTTGTCCACACCTCTCCCTCAATGTCTCTGGTTGTCATGTGTGACCCCTCTACTCCACATGTGAGTCTTGTCGGCAAGCTATCATCAGCCTGCATCATCAACGAATCATGTCATAAATAAAATCAATCATCATAACATCTAATCAGATGTGCATATGTCATATCAACAACAATCAAACCCCAATAGTCCACTCCCTGACTCGATCCAGAGTCCAAGGGGTTTCATCGATACCTCTGCATTCTCGAGGTCCAAAGTCCTGCACACTAGGAGAACCCACTCAATAGCACATGTCTATGTAAATACACAAAATAACATATAATCACATCCATAATGTCTCATAATCATTATCAAATGGCCAATAGTATAATAATATGGATCACTTGCAAGCAAGTGTCCTCAAAGAATAAGTTTGCTCAGTGCGCGCAAGAGCGGAATGTTACATACACTCTCAAACAAATCAACTTCATCACGGAGATGCATTAATAAACCATAATTGTATTTTATAACTAATACCTCTTATGGATCGTCGATGTTCAGTTCGATGTAAAATTTGCAAAAGACATATATGTAGCTTTGGATGAACTTATTGGATAGTTTTTGCAGCTACAACCATCTAGCGCAGAGGTTCTAGCAATAGATTGGTGGGTAGAAGCATTCTTTGAGAGCTTGGAAAAATACACCCCATGTTGTTATGTGTGGTGTTTGTATCTCAACCAGGTCGCCTCTACCCATGACCCATGAATAATTATCCAGCTGAGTGTCCCACCATGTATGTTTAATTGCCTCAAGTTGCAGACCAATGATCTAAAGCCTCATGTCTTATGTCATATCAAGACATGTATGAAAGCATGTGGAAAGACTGTGAAGAAAAGATTCGACATTCTCACCATTCATTTGGCCTGTAAAATTCGGTAATTGGAAGCACGTATCGAGCTGCATTGGTGTTGGAGCTCTATGTTGTTGAGAAAAAGTAGCTCCTAGAGAGCCATTGTTAAATCCTAAATTGGAGTTGTGGCAGTGGATGCAGAATCCCCTGTAGACCACTCTCTTCAAAGGGACATAATTTTCATTCACCACGGATGTCGATCTGTCACTGGATGCTATGCCGAGAATCACTGAAATTTTGAGAGCACTGAGAAGGCACCCGATATCCTGAAGAGGGAATGTGGAGAATGGTGAAAGATGAACACGCTAGTAACCATGAGGAGGGCGCACTGAAAGTCCTGAGAAGGATGTATGGCTTTGAGAGATAAAACAAATTGTTGGATGGCCTCTCTTGTGAATTCCATGGTTGAGCAGATGTTGTCTTGGATCCAGGATCTTATAACAATTGATCTACAATCTATATCAGAAGGACAACCTAGACAAAAACACAACAATCATAAAAGGAAACAATAAGACACAGAAAATACTATATGTTTATTCAAAAGAGAGGAACACCCTCATAATATTATGCAGGGTGACTTTTTCCTCTATAACCACATGCAATTACAAAAGAATTTGTCTCTTTATTTATGCCATGCCCTACTCAACTGAACTAGTGAGGATTGTTTACAAAGCGACTCACGGACTAAAAACTAACATACTAAATTTTAATCAACATGCCCTGCTCAACTCGAATGGCGAGGGTAGATTACAATAGTAATTATTGAAAATATGTTAATTCTCTCCTATTGGTTGGCGAAGGAAGGTGGAAGGCCTTCCTGTTGGCCCAATATATA